>JAVIAB010000041.1:28810754-29008254 GCA_032433765.1 Megaustenia siamemsis
AGAGTGTTAACTGTTAGTATTACAATAAAATATATTTTTAAATACTTTTGTATTATTAACTATTAATTAGTGTCAAAATTTATTTGGCCATGGTGATGGTCTTCTTAGTTCTGAACCTCTGCCACATGTGACACTCACACTACTGTGACTACTGTAGATGACATTTTTTATTTCAAATTTTATTTGAGATTTACCAGAAAACTTGCAATCAGTTTTATTGTGCTAATCTTGACTAAATTAAACTTTTATTCACACAGTACACTGCGTCTTCAGAAGCGCCTTGCTGCCAAGGTGCTGAAATTGGGAAAAACAAAATTTGGCTGGATCCTAATGAGACAAATGAGATTGCCAACGCCAATTCTCGTAAGTTTAGTTGCTAAGAATTAGTTGTTTTTGCACTCTTTACTGTTTACAGTTTGAAGGGATGCTACTAGAACTAAAATTATTGTCTGGTTTGATTACATGGTAAGAACAATAAGTAGGGACTTCGATAAATTGAAACTGGTAACTTCAGGGAGCTATGAGTAGCCAATGATTTTTTTTTCTACATCGCCGCCATTTTCGGAAATTGGCTAAGGGACACGCACTTTAACGCATTTCCCCGGATGACACATGACTTGTGTTACTATTTATATATGTTAGGTGAAAGGTCAGAAATACCCTACAGTTTGGTGAAAGAATTATTGAAATACACGTAGCCGTTTTCAAGATATTAGTTATTGAATGCATTATTTGAACAATTTTACTGATTTTCTCCATATTAAAACAGTAAATTTATTTATATCCATGACAAAACACAGATTTTTAAATTCAGCATCCATTTAAATATAAGCATGCATACATTTTAAAGCGATCTGAATTTCATTGCACGTCCAAATAATAATTTAAAGGGAGCATCTCCATGGGTAGAAATCACGTCACCCACCATATTTGATAGTCAAAATCTCATGTCTCAGAATAGCTTTGCTTTTTTTAACATTTTTTTATTACTTAACTAACCAAAAAAACAATAGTTTGTCAAATTCATTTCCCATTTGGATATGTGTGTGAAATTTGAAAGTGATCACAGGAAGGTCATGGAAGTCTTAATAAATTATTAAATGGCAGGGACTATTCCCTTTATAAACCATTGTGCCATCATAATCAGCCAACTCTCAATTTTCCAGGCATGGACAACTATCCAAACGGGTCCAATGATATTTTCTTCTATGTTCCTCTTATTCAATTTAAGTCAAAATTAATTCATTTAAAAATAATAAAACTTTTTTCTAATTGTCGTACAGCCATAATTAAGGTATCATTGTTTAGCTTACATCAAGGGCTATCTAGCTAGCTTGTTTTAAATCACAACAGATTATTTCGAAATTTTTATCAAAGTACCTACAATAAGCACTGCTCTTGACATGTCATGTAGTTGTAGGTACATCGGAAATTCGGAAATCAACGACGCCGTTTCGGAAGTAGCGGTCACTAACTAAATGATCCAAATTGTACATCGTTTCCCGACGATCTTTCGGCAAGTTATTTTACAAAACTTAAGTTGTTTTCTAACAATGAGAGATCAATACACCTATTTATAAAATCAGATGTGGTCGAAAACGATTGCATTTTGTTTTACAATGGACTTTTCAGCTTCATACAACAGTTCTTCATATTTTCTATCAAAATAAGGAAAGTTGCAGTTAAAAAACATGGATATTTAGATTCAGCATCCATTTTGACAAAAGTGTGTGAAATTTAAAAATATAAGTAGTAGGATAATACGGCAATCACGGAAATTGATTATCATGCTTACTCCCATTAAAGCATGGGCCATCGGTGACTATGTCCATTTTTTGAACTTTAAGTCACCGTAAAATAAAATGATAAGTTTGGCTAAAATAATAAAGATAACCTGATTCTACGACCACTTACTTACATATTTGTGGGAAGTTTTACCTTGATCTGTCATCCCCGTTTGAAATTATCGGCATTTGAACGACCACACCGTTATCGGAAATGTTCCCCATTGTTTGGGCTTTTCAACCATCACCAAGTGCCTCTTAGTGATTATAATTAGTTACAGATCTTCAGAAATATAGTATTTTCATTTCCTATTATTATAATATATTCCCAACTTATTAAACAAGAGTTTTACAGTACAAAGTTACCAGTGCATAGCTTGTCAAACTGACTAATATTCATTTTATACATAAGTGCAAATTATTAAAGCAGTTTGTAAAGAGAGGCACTAAGAAATAAAAAAATGGAAGAGACCACATGGTTTTGAAATTATAGTTGGTGTAGTTACCATAGTAAAAACAAAATATTTAATATAATACCAAGATAGCCCTTGACACGAGCACAAAAAAGATACTTCATTTACGCCTATATGTAAATTAATAAAAATTTAAGTAATTAATTTTAAGTATCATCTCCTGTGTGTTACCGGGGCTTTATTATGATGGAAGTAAAGAATAGTGACACTGTGACCTTCCAGGCAGGTCGTAAGAGGCAACTAAGGAGGTTGATCTATGGCTTGACAAGCTGTCGTGTCATTGTAAAAAGTGTTGTTATGGAAACAGCACCACATATTTTAGAGCAGTGATCTCTGCAATATGTGCCACTTTGGCACACAAGGTTTCTGTTTTTTTTTGAGATTGTGATTCTGCCCTATGTGCCATCTTCGGCTCGAAAGGAAAATAGATAGATAGATAACGATGCTAGTAAAAATGTTAGTTCAAATGCACCCTTTTGGATATTTTTACAGCCTAAACTAACAGATCAGTTGCCAAAAATAATAAGCGAGCCAAATCTAGGTCAGCAACACTCTAAGCTTACGCAGTTACTTATGGTAATAAATCATTTAAACTTTATGGCCGTTATGCATTTGATCAATGAGAGGTCAGCGTCCACAAATAAAATTCCAATAACGAAGCTCCTAGCTTTAACATAGCTTTCAAATAGCACCAGCAGTGTGGATTAATGAATGATTAATCATATATCCAAATCAATGACTTTTTTGGATATATTTTAAAAAAATAATTTTTCAGTAAAAAAAAAATCTTAATAACATAAACCAAAAATGTTCTTTTTCCAAAACATAAAATTGAAGCTTCAAATGTATGTAGAATTTTATATAAAAATATATGAAATATAGAAAACTAGAAGCCTGATAAATGGTGTTGATAAGAACATGATTTTCACTTAGAACGGTCACTTCAAAACAAATATAACTATTATTCTTTGACTCCGTCATAGACCAGCAACAAAAAAGGAAATTGTGGAGATATATGCTATTATTTGATATTGTGGTTTTTTAGTTATTATGTAATTTATAAAGCTATAATTCCCTTTTAATATTTGTTGTATTCTCATTTTTAGGTCAGAACATAAGGAAGCTTGTGAAAGATGGTTTGATTATTCGCAAGCCAGTGAAGATCCATTCCCGAGCCCGTGTCCGAAAAAATGTTGAGGCTCGTCGTAAAGGTCGTCACATGGGACATGGAAAGAGAAAAGGTATTATCGATGTACTGTTTATGTTTATGACAAAATCGTTTCTCAAATATTTGAGAGCATCTATATAGTGCTGTATGGGGTCCAAGATGCCCACCAGCAAATGAGAGGATCAGCGATCAACTGATCAATACCTTGCTCCACCTCCCAGTGATAAAAAAAAAGCAAGTAATGAGCCCCGTCACACCAATTGGCATATAAAAAATGTGGTATTAATACCCATCATTTTTATAGACCTTCGGCACATGATTTTTGGGGTAATGTGGTCGGTGTTATGCCCACGCCTCTTTACTTTCCCAGAAAAAATCTGGTACCCATTTAGGCTGCATGGACCTGGAAGCTGTTGGTTAGGATTAAACCTGACTTCTTTGTAACCCAGTTCACTAACCACTGAGCTTCCAATCTCCCAGTGGTGCCTCTTAAAATAGTCTAACCAGTTTGGCCAAGTGAATAAGGATCGAAGAGGGAAGGGAACTTAATACTTGAGCACAACTCTTTCCCTTCTCGATTGTTTTGTTAGTTTGACTTGAATTATCCAACTTAGATTTATGGACTACCCAGTGTCTTTTTAAATAGAATATGTTTAAATCGAAATAAAGAAGGAATATTACAGATTGAATTAATATTTGTGTGACATAAAATCTGTTGGATAAGTATTTAAAAAGTAAATAATTAAAATGAAAGTAGAGAAATTTAAAATGTTGCTCACCAAATTAATAAATCCTGAAACCTCTTCAAGAAAATAAAGTGCATATTTAATTCCAATTATATTTTTTTATATTCATGTTTTTACTAGATGAATAACACACTCAGAATATTACAATTAATATAATAGTGAAATTGATATTTTGTGTTGACACATGCAAAAATGGTGTATAACAGCATAATCAGGCTCATACTTTATTAGTGTCTCATTAGCGACTTTAATAGTCCCAAAAATAAGCTAACAGACTCCGAAAAATATGGGGCTAACACTAGTTTCAGATATGACAACTGATTGGTAACAGGTTCTCCAGATTTATATTGGGTCATTTATTGTTGTATTTGATATTTAATTAATTATTTTTCAGACTATTTGTCAAAATACATGTGTAACTCATTTGTGTGAATTCCTTAAATCTTAAATATGTATATATTTTCCCACAGGTACCGCCAATGCTCGTATGCCAGTGAAAATTCTTTGGATCAGACGCATGAGGGTTCTGCGCAGACTGTTGAGGAAGTACAGAGAGGCCAAGAAGATTGACAAGCACCTGTAAGTGTTGATAGCAAATGGTCATTTCTTTCTCTAAACATTCATGAACTTGTTTGGTGATAATTTAAGGATTGACACTATATTATCAAGTACCATGCCTTCTGGCATAGGTGATCATGTCTCTCCACAACTTTCAATCTCAACAGTTATTTATTATTTCTGTTGTTAACTTCTGCCAAGCTATTCTCTTAAGCTGTTTGGTAAAGCAAGCCCTCAAATGGGCAACATAGGGCAAAAGAATGAGAGGCCAACCTAGAGAAAGACTAAGGAGAATACTGACACAAGTATTCAGCCATACTCTATCCAACAGATACTTGTCTTAATAAGGTAAATACAGATATACCATGATTCTTATGATTCCTGAGTTGTTTGTCCCATGCTATAGTCATGAGTACACATGTGAAAGACATTGCTAATGACAGCAATCTTTTTTTAGGTTGCTTAGTTAGCCGTTTGCTCTAACGCAGAATTAACACAGTTTACCGAATCGCCATCTCATCTATTTTATTCACTTTTCATCAGTATTATTAGTTTATCAAGCAGTCTATTATTCCACCCCTCGTAAATGTTCTCCACTATCCCAACTCAACTTTGAGTCTAAATTGTCAGCTAAAATCTTGTCTCAAAGTCAAGACTCTTAACTTTATGGCCACTAGATTTTACTGTGAAAGAATAGTGGTACATGTACCCAAAAAATCGTAATGCAATAGGACTTTTTTTCTTGACCTTTTAACCACGACTACCCTATTCTTAATTAATGATCTTGTGGTTGTACTACCCTTTTAAATTCACATGCAACAAATTCCTATTTGATCCTGTTAGTCTATTTTTAGCATCTTTTAATGAAAGATCTCTTAATTTTTGTTCACATCTCTTTTCTATGAATGAGTTTGTTTTTTTATTCTGTCAGGTACCATGAGCTGTACATGAAGTGCAAGGGTAATGGCTTCAAGAACAAGCGAGTTCTCATGGAATTTATCCACAAGAGGAAGGCAGAGAAGTCCAGATCTAAGATCCTTAGGCAAGTAGTGTGAAATATTATGTGTTGTTATCTAAAAGTTTTCACATCTTCACCCATCGCCACACACAGTTATTATTTACTTTTTTTTATTGACATTATCTGCTGTCTTCTAGCATTTCTAGTGGCTTAAAATGTAGGAATGTGAAATATATTGAGCCTCAGCACTTAATGTGCACAGTTTTTCTGTATTCATTTATAGATTCATCATTTGAACTGTTAGGAATTTTTTTCTTAGCATTAAAATTATTGACCAATACTATTTGTGTCCCCATATAACTGACCTCCATTTTTCTATTTTCAGTGACCAGGCTGAGGCTCGTAGACAGAAAGTTAAAGAGGCTCGCCGCAGACGTGAAGAACGCATAGCCCAGAAGAGAGAGGAGCTCTTAAAAAACATCGAGGAGCCCAAGAAATAATTGAATAAACCAGTCGACATTCTTTACGTTTGTTGTACATTATTTTCTTGTTGTCATTTTGTTCCAGTGTTTGCTTCTCATCTCAACCTCTTGCACAAACCCATTATATGGAAGGACCTCTTCACCTACAACCATGCTGCCCCCCAGCTATCAAGCTTGAGAAGTGGCAGGTCTGAACTATGTTGAAATTAATAGGATGATGTAGACACAGGAAACTGCTTCCGTCAAAGTTCGTTCGCTTTCGTCAGCTTGACCTCTGACGAAGTCCCACCCACTCAATTTTTGTGGGACTGAATTTTGCGTGTAAAGTCTGTTTTATCCCATTACCGGATGCCCCTCGCCATGCAGGCAGATTTACTCCGACTTCAGAGGTACAAATTTTTAGGGAATTAGTAAGACCCAGGTGTCCTCGCCAGGGTACGAACCCCGGCTGTTGCCGTGGTAAGCCAACCGCCTATCGATTGCGCTAACCGGACACCCAACGTCAAAGTTCAAAAAGGCATTCTGCTTAGCAATTTTCAGGGACAGATTGCACATTCATGTAGGATATGGCATACCTGGCTCCTCAAACACAATTTTGGGGGAGTCTGGATCCCAGATAAGATGATGCGATAAAGCCATAGCATAACCAAATGTTTCTTGTGTGTAGACATGCTCCACAAGGGTTTTTATGAGATTGTGAATATGATCTAGGGCCTGTCAGCACCAAAGTCACAGCATAAAGCTGACATAGCTCAGTGGTTAGTGAACTGGACTACAAAGGACAAGAGGTAGGGTTCGATCCCAACTGATTCACACAGCCTTTAATGGGCACCGGATTTTTTTTCTGGGAAAGTAAAGCAGTAGAGCTTATATAGACAACTTGGCAGAGACAGCTGCAATTACAGGAGACAGCAGAACTCTTTATACTGTACAAAAGATGCTGACAAACACCTATACATCCAGTGGAACACCAATTCTAGACAAATCTGGATTAATGCTAACAACAAGCGCAGACATAAAAGCCCGTTGGGCGGAACACTTCAAAGAAATTCTTAACCGTCCACTACCCCACAGTTTAATAGATTTTGAAGCTGAAACACCAGCAGCAGAATTAGGTGTAAATTTAGATGACTTCACCTTGAGTGAAATAGAAACCACCTTAAAGCTAATGACCAATAACAAGGCTGCTGGAGAGGATAAGTTAACAGTTGGGATCCTCAAGGCATAATCTAATACATCTCAAAAAAATGTTCAACATCATTTGGAAAACAGAGAAGACGCCTCATAAATGGAAAAAAGGAATCATTAAGATCCCAAAAAAGGGCAATCTTAGAGATTGTAACAACTGGAGAGGCGTGACACTTTTGTGAGTTGCCTCAAAGTTATTCTGTAAAATCATCCTAAATAGAATAAAGGATTCAATAGATACAGTAATGCGTGAAGAACAGGCTGGGTTTAGAAACGGGAGAAGCTGTCTTGACCACATTTTCACTCTACGACTTAATTGGAGGAACACATTGAAAAGCAAAAACCTTTTGTACTTAACTTCATCGACTTCAAAAAAGCATTTGATAGTATTCATAGAGATTCTTTGTGGAAAATTCTGAAGCAATATGGTTTACCATCAAAAATCATAAATATTATCAGAGACATGTATGATGGTTACACATGTGCAGTTCGAACAGAGGAAGGACTGAGCGAATGTTTCCCAATAGAAACTGGGGTTAAACAAGGATGTATTTTATCGCCCTTGTTATTTGGAATTGTTATGGACTTCATAATGAAGAAATGCTGCACTGGTAATAAAGGCATCGAATGGATACAAGGAGACCATTTGGAGGACCTCGACTTTGCTGATGACATAGTTCTCATCAGCAGTCAGATAAAAACGATGCAGGAAAACACAAATAAACTATCATCAATAGCCAGCAAAATTGGGCTTGAGGTCAATCATGAAAAGACTAAAGTCATGAAAAGTTTAATTCCAAGTGACAAAATATACATGGAAAACAAACCAGTAGAAGAGATCGATCACTTTATCTATCTTGGAAGTCACATTGATCGAGAAGGGGATACGAGCAAAGAAATTAGAATCAGAATGGCTAAAGCAGCAATGTCTTTCAGAAGCCTTGAAAAGTTGTGGAAATCAGCACAAACACAAAACATAGGCTATTCAAATCAAATGTACTATCAACCCTTACGTATGCGTGTGAAAGCTGGAAAACAACAAGAGATATAGAAACAAAGTTGAACGCATTCGAAAATAAATGTCTAAGGAAAATACTTGGTATAGAATGGAACGAATTCAAAACAAACAAGGAAATTAGAGAAATCGCCAATCAACCACTAATATCTTCAGTAATAAAGAAAAGACGATGGTCATATGTTGGACATGTGATGAGAAGAGATAATAATCGAATAGCAAAGCAAGCCCTCATATGGGAAACAACAGGTAAAAGAAAAAGAGGGAGACACGAGAAGAACATTGATGAGAGAGGCAAGAGCAGCAGGAATCGGCTCCCTCAATGAGATAGAAATGCTTGCACAGAACAGATGGCGAGATTTGATAAAATATCTTTAAAAGAAAACTGCTAGAACAAAAAATTCATATAGGAGAAGGTGTATCTTGGTCTACGCCATATGGGCCGGTTACGGTTCGAAAGGTCAATAGATGGACAGAAAGCGGCATGGGCGTAATACCGACCACATTACCCCAAAAATCATGTTCCGAAGGTCTGTAAAATTTATGGTCACTAACACATTCCTTATACGCCACTTGGCGTGACAGGGGGGACTTTACTTTTTTTTTTTTACTTATAAAGCTGACATGCCCACTCATCATCCTGTTAGTGGTGGGTTCAGAACTTCTTCCATCCTTTTTTTCTATACATCCGTGTGTTACAGACTTGCATGTGTTTGTTGTTGCAAGTTTTAATAGTGCTGCTGAAGCCGTAAATCTTTGCTCTTTCATTCAAGTGAGACAGTTTGCTACTACATGTGGAGGCAATAGCGCGCCTCACAGCAGCAGAGATGAAAGTTATCAGTGACCCACAGTTGATAGCTTGTGCCAGACTAACCTGTCTAGTCTGACCAAGTGAGTGGGGATTGAAGAGAGAAGACAGCATGGTGTTCATGCTGAAGTCAATATGTGTTGGGCTGAAAGAAGCACAAATCACAGTTGTATTGCTAATAAGCCACTGAATGTCTTAGGGAACAGCAAATGCAAGCCATTATCTGTCCATTGCCTTCAATGATAGGCAATCTGCATCAGTTTTGTAGAGCTCATTTTCTTTAAACCTTTACTGACTTTGAAAGGAGTTTCTAGTATTTACAATCCTTTCAACTCCCTGTGGAGCATAGGTCTTAAACAAACACTTTTCATACCGTTCTGTTTCTTGTCATGTCTTCTCCAAGAATATTTTGATCTTCCTGTTTTTTTTTCCTTGGAGATTCCACAAAAGGGGTTGTGTAACACTCACTTGGCTTCCACAGTCTGTCCTATTCAGCTCATTGAAATATATATTCCTGCCATCTATCTATAATATCCTTATTGTCTGTAAGCATCCACCTTCTGTGGCTTTTTTATTAGTCATTCTCTTTATTTCTGTGTGCACTCCTCTTAAGTCTTGTTTGCTTTCCATAGTTTCTATTTCTATACATTTTTGGCTGAGCCAGTCTTCTTTTGCCTTTTTGTGTATATCATCTATTTTATTGTATTGGACAGTGTTCTTCGCTTGTCTCCTTTCTTCCATTTTTTCTAAGATTGTGTTAGTTATCCATTTTTGTTCTTTTCTCTTTTTGGTAAGGTTTCGCATGTTTCTTGTATGCTTTTCTTTATGCATTGCCATTTGGTTGCTACTTTTTCATCAGGATTTTCTCTTCTGTATTGTTCAATTCCTTCTAGCAGCTTCTGGTATGTGTTCTTTACTTGTATTGTATAGGTATCTTTTTGATTTAAAGCTGTTATATCCAGTGGATTTGTTGATGAATTAGACTTTTGCTTGTTTCTCTTTAGTTTGATTTTCATTTTAATCATTACAGGATTGTGATCTGAATTAATGTCTGCTCCTGGGTAGGTTTTGGCTTTCTTTACGCTGTTACGGAACCTTTCTTTTATCATTATGTAATCTATTTGATTACTCTTATCTCCAGGGCTTTGTGTATAGATTCCTTTTCTCTTGCTCAAAGTAGGTGTTACATATTATCAGCCTGTTTTCTTCACAGAATTGTATTAATCTTTCTCCTCTGTCATTTCTTTTTCCTAAACCATGATTTCCTATAATTGTCTTATATCTACCTTTTCCTACTTTAGCGTTCATGTCACCCATTACAATCAAGATGTCTGAAGATTTCACTTGCTTCATAACTTTATTTAGGTCTTCATAGTATGCCTCTATTTGTTCATCTGTGTAGTCTTGAGTAGGTGCATATGTCTGTATTATTGCTATGTCGAATGGTTTTGCTTTCAACTTGAGTAGTATAATCCTATCACTGTATGTCCATTGTTTACATATATATTTTTGTAGCTCTCTTTTTATCAGTATTCCTAACCACCCCCCCCCCCTTGATGTTCTGTTGTGTTTCCTGAGTATATAAATGTATATTTTTCGTCCTCTATGTACCCACATTCTTTCCAATTTGTCTCTGATATGCCTAAAATGTCTATATTTTAGAACACACTACACAAAGAAGAATAAATCATATTCCACTTAAATATCGGTAATCACAGTTCATCCACACGTCAGAAGTAAAATATACACCGTACGGGGAATAGCAACACTTAATTTCACAACTAGTAGGTAGCCTTTACTTCCTACAAAAATCACCCATTTTTAGAGGCTGGGTGAATCCTGAAGCCTTATTAGTCCGAAAAAAATCTGCCACTGCTGGGATCGAACACATTAACCACTCAGCCACCGAGGCTACTTTACTTTACTTTTTATGTTTCACAGCCATATCAAGTGCCATCTCCGTAACGAAGATTGGCTACCACGAGGTGCCATTCTGCTCTCTTGCTTTGATGGTTCAGATTGTCATAGGTTGACTTGTCCATCTTTTGATGTTAGTCATGCTCTGTCTCTTTTACCTTGTATTTTCCCCTCCAAGATTTACTTTTAGTAGGCTGTTGTGTCTTTTAACATACCCCCAGAATTGTGGTTTGAATTGTACTTAGTTGTTCTCTTTTCATTTTTAGTTGTTTATAGACTTCATAGTTTGTTTTCTTTTCTTTCCATCCAATTCTACCTATTTTCATATATATCCACATTTCAATTCTCTGTTCTGTTTTCTTGTCGAATGTCCATGTTTCTGCACCATATAGGAATGCTGAGAAGATGTAAAATTTTGCTATTCTTAGTTTTAGCCCTGGTGTTGTATTTTTTTATGTTAGTATATTTTTCATGCCATTAAAATTAGGCCATATAATAGACGGACTTTGACTTGGTGTCAAAAATTGTTATTTTTGTATTTAACCTAATTTCTTTGACTTCCATGCAGGTAAGATCCAAAAGCTCTCAGCGAGTGGAGACTGAGGAGGGAAAGCAGTCAATTAATTAGGCGAGAGGTCTGAGATCACAAGGTGTTTGAAGGAGTCAAACATAGGTCTAGGGAAGTGTATATATGAAGTAAGGTAGAAGTGGAATATAAAGTGGCATATGTATTGAAGCCATGTGCATACGTTTCACTCGCCGCACAGGCAGATAACTCCGTCTTCAGAGGTACTCTTCTGTCGATGGGTAATTGACGTCTCAAGCCGTACCAACCAGTCACCCAGACAGAGGTTTTAACACAGGGCCTATTCATTATGAAGTCGTTGAGCTGCTGAATAAATAAACCATTCAAATGTGATGTAACTTTACCAGAGCATTTGAGGGGTCATATGTGACAGGTTTCAAGTCTCAGAAAGCAGCTATATGGTTTTATACATAGAACAAGGGGGAGCAGAAGTGCCAGCTACCAGTTAGACAGCTGAGTTAACAGTGTTCCCTAGCGTTTGGCTTTTTGTGGCAAGGCGCTGTACCACTGAGTACGGGTTCAATCCTGCTTCAGTATATAAATTGTTTTTTTCTTCTTTCTGTTGATGATTTGCCATTTTTTCCGAGTGCTGTAAACATACCTCACCTCTGAATTGATTCGCTGATTATCGCCTCGGAAGTTTCCATTTTATAATAATATTAATTTATTATTATTTGTCTTCTGGCTAACAGTCACTAACCCCAGGTAACAAGATGGCTAACAGAAGCTAGGATCGCCGTGTTCCCTGTAGAGCTGTTGCTGATATAGAAGATCCTCCATAGCTTGGGATAGACGCACTCGAACTTCTCCAGTAAGAGCCGGGAATGTCAAGAAAGCCATTACGACCCGCAACATCTATGAGTAAAAAGGCGCCATTTCCGCATTAACAAATTCAAAGAACAAACAAAATACTGACGATGACGATACAACCTTCAGAAAACGAGAACAGCACAAACTAAATAAAGATAAACTCTACAACATGGGAGGTAAATCGAGGAGAAATTAAAAGAGGGAAGGAAGCTTGTAGGAGCGATACAACAATGGTGGTCAAAACTTTGGTCTTTCTATGCTAGACACTACCAAAGCATGACTGACGACTCCAGTTCTGTGTTGATTGATCATCATCACCAAACTGATTCAAATCATGAGAGAGAGTGAAATGGCACTCCGTGGTTGCCAACCTTCGATGCGGTGACTGCACTCGATGATGATGACAATATGATTCGCATTTCGTTGTTTTCATATGAAAATGGCATTTTAATTAGTTATAATCTTTGAAAGCCTGAAACATTTTCCTCAAATTAAAAATTGTTATTTGATGAAAATGGTTACATTTTATGACACTACACACAGAGTGTAAGGTCAGCAGGTAGGGTTCTATTCCAACCGACGACTTCCTGTTCTATCTATCTATCTATTGTCCTTTCGTGCCGAAGACGGCACAAAAGGCAGAACCACAATCTCAAAAACAGAAACCTTGCGTGCCAAAGTGGCACATATTGCAGAGATCACTGCTCTAAAATATATGGCGCTGTTTCCATTACAATACATTTTACAATGACAGCTTGTCAAGCCATCGATCAACCTCCTTAGTCGCCTCTTACGACATGCTTGGAAGGTCACAGTGTCACTATTCTTTACTTCCCTCAATAAATATTATTAAATAGGGAAACTTCCGAGGCAATAATAGGGAATAATAGAAGGAAAAAGGTATGTGTTAGCACTCGGAAAAAATGACAAATAAACAACAACAGAAAAAAATGTATGGTCACTAACACCATATTCCTTATACGCCACTTGGCGTGACGGGGGCTCTTTACATTTTTTTTAAACACACATAATGTACAGTTTCTAGCTAAACTAATAATAATAAAAAAAAACTATGTCTGAACGATACAGTTAAATGTTCATAACAAAAAGATCACGGACTGGCAAGAGTTAGCGAAGTTCATTAATTTACTTTTTTGACCACAAAAGTTTTTTGTTTTTTTTAGTTACAGCTTCTTCTAAGCATTTTAAATATTTATAATAGAATTAGGAGCCGCGATAGCTCAGTGGTTAGTGAACTGGACTACAAAGGACAAGAGGTAGGGTTCGATCCCAACCGACGGCTTCCGGGTTCACCCAGCCTTTAATGGGTACCGGATATTTTTCTGGGAAAGTAAAGCGGCACGGCGTAATACTGACCACATTACCCCAAAAATCATGTGCCGAAGGTATGTAAAATTTATGGTCACTAACACCATATTCCCTATACGCTACTTGGTGTGACGGGGGTACTTTACCTTTTTTTTTATAAAAGAATTAGTGTGTGTGTTTTATATTTTGCCGAAACGTTGCAGTTTATCCTATCTTTCTGTTAGTTTAGCTGCTCAAGAGGAGATCTGAGATCTATGGAAATGTTCAGAGTGCAATGATGATGATCCACCGTGCATCGTATCAGTTCTGTTGTTGACTGTTTTCCATGCCATGACACCAAGCTATCTAGTATTTTCTCCCTTTGTCGTCCGCGGTCTCTCTCTCTCTCTCTCTCTCTCTCTCTCTCTCTCTCTCTCCCTCCCTGTAACCCCTCTTTGCCAGCTGTAACCAAGTATTTCAACTTTCCTCTTCTCATGATGTGCCCGAAAAAAAGTTGATTGTTTCTTTCTGATGTTTCTTAGGAGCTCCCTTTTAGTGTTGGCCTCTTTGAGAATTTCCTCATTGGTCTTTTTCCATGGAACTTTCAACATTTTTCTGAGAAATCTCTGTGGTTTCTAATCGTCTTTTCGTGTTTGTTTACTGTCCATGATGCGTTTTCATAGGTCAAAATTCGTTCTATAAAGCACCGATGAACTCTCTTTCTCACTACTATTGACATAGACTTGTTATTTTTCGCAAATAACTCAATAGCTTCCCAATACCATTTAGTTTAATTTCTGTGTATTTTATCTACCTGGATAGATACATATGAACTAATGTATCAGTGCATTCTCACACACAAAGATATGACACATGACTAACACAGATACACACCAAGATATACGAAATATGACACACACTAAGATATGAGCCATGGCTTCACGGAAAAACACCAAGATATGAACCATGTCCAGCACAGAAACACATTAAGGTATCCATATGCTTGGGTTTGTTGTAGTCGGCAGACTCTTCTTAACGTGGGAATCATCGACATACGAGACGCAGGCCCCGGTTAACTGTTCACAGGTTCCGTTCAAACAGTTGTCCGGAGATTTGAGAGTGCACTTCTGACCCGTTTAAATATCTGGGTAGCACGTTAACACAAGATAATAACCAAGAGACCGAGATAGATATAAGGTGTAACAAAGCATGCCAAGTTATAGGCCAAGTATCAACACTATTGAAAAACAAAGCAATAACTACGGAAGCAAAAGGGAAATATACAAATCAATGTTTCTACCAACTCTGTGCTATCAGTGCCAGAATTGGACGCTGGACTCTAGAACAATAAGAAAGATAGCGACCACCGAAATGAAATGTGTCAGAAGAATGACAGGAAACAGCTTAAGGGACAGAGTAAGAAACACTGACCCGAGGAAGAAACTCGAAATTGAACCAGCCATCGAATACATAAAGAAACAACAGATAAATTGGTTCGGCCACATAACAAGACAGAAAGAACTAACAATGAATCAAAGAGCCATAAACAAACGCTAAGAAAACGCCAGATTAAGAGGAAGACCGAGAAAGAGATGGATAAAGGGAATACTAGAGTCACTAGGAGGGATAACACCAGAAGAGGCCAACAGAAGAGCAAAGAATCGCAGATTGTTTCTCCCCTCGACGCCAACGGCAGGAGAGCAAGGATAGAAGAAGAAGAAGTCTGACCCGTAGAACGTTCCCTTGCATGTACAGTTCCCGGTTGACTGTTCACGTGTCGTTGAAATATTTGTCCGTCTCTCATAATTCATCCGTCTCTCATAATTCATTCGTCTTTCATAATTCATTCACAGACTTCTATATCTGTGAATTAAACCGAAATTATTGTGTTAAAAACAACACAATGCCGATATTGGTTTTATGTTGGCCCGTTTCTCCAGTAAAATACGGTCAAATACGGGTGTGTAAATCACTTTAACCTGGGTTGGTTTTCCAGAAAGCCGGTAACTTTTAATGCCGATGTATAATTTTAAATTAGAAACGTAAGTTAAATTATTAGCTGCCATTTAGTTTATACCGGAGGACTGGTAGGATATTTTAAAATATAAAAATAATAATCCAATTCACCCAAAGATGCAGTTTCCGTTTCCACGCCCCCTTTTGTGCGCTATTTTTAGAATTTGCAATATCACTTGATTGAAGACGTTTTTCTCAATTAACTACCTGATTGATTTTTATTGTATGGGTTTCTTTGTTTATGATATCACTTAAATTTAGAAATAAAGTAAATATACCGATAAAATATAATTTTTCTTGAATAATTGATATTTATTAATTTTATAAAATATAAGTAAATACCTAAACATGGATTTCTATAGGGGATATAGCTCAGTGGTAGAGCATTCGACTGCAGATCGAGAGGTCCCCGGTTCAAACCCGGGTGTCCCCTGAATTTTTTAAACATTTTTTATTTATTTAAAAGCATGAAGAACATCAAGCAGTTTAAACTGAGAATTATCAAGTACCAAGCCTGCTGGTGTTCGTACACCATCTCTCCACAAATTTCGATCACGACATTTATTTATCATTTCTGTTGTTTGACCTTCTGCCGAGCCATTCTCTTAAGCTGTCTGCTATCTTTTCTCTTCGTCCCTACATCAAACATACAACACAGATATGTATTGTCGTAGCCGTATGTTGTTCTAATTTGTCATTTACTTATTACGTAAAAATTTTAACCGTACCATTTTTTTCTATTTGTTTCTATATATTTTTGTTTCACTACTCCTTATCTGGTAACCGCGATAGCTCAGTGGTTAGTGAACTGGACTACCACGGACAAGGGGTAGGGTTCGATCCCAACCGACTGCTTCCGGGTACACCCAGCCTTAAATGGGTACCGGATATTTTTTTTTTCTGGGAAAGTAAAGCAGCACGGGCGTAATACTGACCACATTACCCCAAAAATCATGTGCTGAAGGTCTGTAAAATATAGCGGTCACTAACACCATATTTCCCTATACGCCACTTGGCGTGACGGGGGTACTTTACTTTTACTTACTCCTTATCTGATACGGTCGATAGGGTGTCTTATTAAGTGGTAGTTATTTTGTGCCGAACATACTGTGTAAGCCTTAGGCTAAGTTAGTTATTTTCGAATGTTTTGTGTATTAAGTGTAGCTATTTTGTGCCGAACATACTGTGTAAGCCTTAGGCTAGGTTAGTTAAACTATTTTCGAATGTTTTGTGTATTAAGTGTAGCTATTTTGTGCCGAACATACTGTGTAAGCCTTAGAGGCAATGCAGCAGGAGGTCGACGCATGGGAGTTCTGACCCAGGCGGGCCCACCTTCTCCAGAGTGTCAAGAAACTAAAGGGTCGAAACTCTTGCTCGACGGGGCTTCACTTCTGATGATGAGATTACCTCCTGCTGCGAAGCTCTGTACAAAGAGTTTCCTACTAATAAAGAGACATGTCGAGTAGGGGCACCTACTCCCAGTGGAGTATCTTCATGTCAGTCCGACGATGCTGTCTTCTGTAGGAAATGGAGGCCCAGATTTATATTGTGTGTGTGTGTGTGTGTGTGTGTGTGTGTATATGCATATGACCCATTGTGCGTCAGGGACGCACCTTGTCATACATATACTAGTTTTTTTTCACTTCTCCTTAAAATTAACTTTACTGCAACTTCATATTTGTATGCATTTATGTGAATTTCTTTAGTTTGACCCTACCGTATCAGATAAGTGAGGTAGAACCAAGAGGCAACAAAGCTTGTCAGATCATTGGACAGTTATCACCCCTATTGTTGATGATTTTTTGTAAAGCTATCACAATCGCTTGAAAGAGTGTGCGTTACACCCCATCACCTGCTTTTTGCTACAAGCTTTACCGCAGCACTGCAATTATTTGCCTGTTTCCCTCTTATATTAGCAGCCTAGCTATAGCTTGTTTCATAACTCGTGCCCAACTTTTAAAATCGATAGCTTTTTAACCGCTTGTTGTAAGATATTCAAAATTTGCATGTAAAGTTATAATGATTAGAACCCAACAGGGAATTAATTTCATTAAAAAAAAAACATTTGGTTATTATTGTTGCTAGATGGATGCAAGACGAGCCAAGGATATTATAATCTTGATGGGAGACCTAAATGCTAAGGTAGGATCAGACAACAGAGGCTTTGAAGAGATTATGGGAAAACATGGACTTGGAGATATAAACGAGAATGGAGAGATATTTGTGAATTTCTGCGCCCTTAATCAAATGAGCCTAGGAGGAACAATATTCCAACATAAAAGAATACACAAAGCTACATGGGTGTCACCAGATCATAGAACGGAAAATCAAATTGATCACATATGTATTAATAATAAGTTTAAGTCATCCTTACAGGATGCAAAAGTATATAGAGGGGCAGATATAGCTTCTGATCATCATCTTCTGTTAGCCAAACTTAAAATTAAATTAAAAAGGTATACTACAACGAATAAGGGCAGAACGTATTTCAATGTAGGGTTTCTTAAAGAACAAGGAATTAAAGATAAATTCGCAGTCACAATATCAAACAAATACCAAGTCCTCCAACAACTAGAAAATACTATAAATATAGAAGATCATTGGAAACAGGTAAAAAATATATGGAAAGAGACATGCGAAGAAACACTGGGGAAAAGAGAACGCCAGAATAAGGCATGGATGACAGCAGAGACCCTGGATAAAATTAAAGAAAGAAAGAACAAGAAAGCAGACATAAATAAAAGCAAAACAAGAAGTAATAAAGCCAAGACACAGGAAGCTTACACAGAGGTGAATAAAGAAGTGAGAAGATGCATTAAAAGGGATAAGAGGAAATATATAGATGAATTAGCTAAAGAGGCAGAAGAAGCAGCAAATAAAGGGAATATGAAAGAACTGTACAACAGCACAAAGAAATTAGGTGGAAAATACAAACAGATCAACGCCTTTATCAAAGATAAGAAAGGAAATCTGCTTAGTAATATAAAGGAACAAATGGAGAGATGGAAGGAGCACTTTGAAGAACTTTTGAACAGACCTGGCTCAAATAATCCTCCAGATATACTACCAGCAGAAGAAGAATTACACGTTAACTGCGGAAAACCAAGCAAAGAAGAAATAATGAAAGCCATCAAACTGTTAAAAGATGGTAAAGCCACAGGACCAGATGAAATTCCTTCGGAAGCCATCAAAGCAGATATTATCACCTCTACCAAGATGTTACATAATCTATTGGATAAAATTTGGGAGAGGGAAGAAATACCTAAAGACTGGAGAGAAGGTTATATGATCAAACTACCAAAGAAAGGAAGTTTACAGGAGTGCACAAATTATAGGGGAATTATGCTACTATCAGTGCCAGGAAAAATATTAGGCAGAATCATTCTGGAGAGACTAAAAGAGGCTATAGAGAAACACTTGAGAGATGAACAAGCAGGTTTTAGGAAGAACAGATCATGTGCTGATCAAATAACTACTCTACGTATAATAGTTGAACAAAGTTTAGAACTAAAATCCCCACTTTATATTGGATTCATAGATTACGAAAAGGCATTTGATAGTTTAGACAGAAGAATGCTTTGGAAGTTGCTGAGTCATTATGGAATCCCCATAAAGTTTATTAACCTGATAAAAACAATGTATGAAGGAACAAAATGTAGTGTGGTGCATGAAGGACAGCTTACAGAAGCATTTGAAATAAGAACAGGAGTAAGGCAAGGATGCCTTCTGTCTCCATTTCTCTTTCTACTGGCCATAGATTGGATTATGAAAATAACTCAAAACAACAGAAATGGGATCCAGTGGTCACTGACCAAACAACTTGATGATTTAGACTTTGCTGATGACATAGCTCTCCTATCACACAGCCACCAACAGATGCAAGATAAAATGAGTATATTAGATGAGAGATCACAACAGCTAGGACTAAAGATTAATAGAGATAAGACCAACATTATGAGAATTAATGCAGTTGGCAATAACCAAATAAAACTAGGAGAAATACCTCTACTAGACGTACAATCTTATATATATCTGGGCAGTAATATAGATAAAGAGGGAGGAACAGAAAACGATACCAAAATAAGGATATCAAAAGCAAGAGGAGCTTTCATTGCACTGGGAAACATATGGAAATCCAAAGAAATTAGGCTAAATACAAAATACAAATTTTCAACTCCAATGTTAAGTCGGTTCTATTATATGGCTGTGAAACATGGAGAATAACAAAATTGACAATCACGAAGGTACAGACTTTCATTAATGGATGCTTGCGCAGAATAAAGGGATGGAAATGGCAGGACAAAGTCACAAACGTGGAATTATGGAAATGTACCGGTCAAATACCAGTGGATAAAGAAATACAGCGAAGACGATGGCGATGGATAGGACACACACTACGGAAACCAACTGAGAGTATTACACAACAGGCCCTTTTTTGGAATCCCCAGGGGAAAAGACAAAGAGGAAGACCAAGGAATTCTTGGAGAAGACAGATTGAAGCAGAGATGAAGATGATGGGGAAGACATGGAATGATCTTAAAAGAATTGCAAAAAACAGAACGACTTGGAAAGTGTTTGTTGAAGACCTATGCTCCACTGGGAGCTAAAAGGTAGAAGATTATTGTTGCTTATTTGATTTATATAAATTTATAACGACCCATTGATGTAGTCAAAACTTAATGTTTACAGTATATATTTCCCTGGACATGCGGGAGCCGGGTGATTGTGGCAATGAAATAGCCGGCATGGCGGGATCTGCACGCAACCTTACAAATAGACATGAATGTAATGGCTTTGAGTGACTTTAAGAAAACCTCAAACATGATGACCACAGTAAAGTTGAACATGTCAAAGGAATGGTGGAAAGCGGCACCACGGACGGGGAAAGTAAGAAAAGCATCATCAGGGTTAAAAAAAAAAAATTACGCACCACACTCCATTTCATCATCATCATCATTGGGTGCCGTCTCCGCATCGAAGGTTGACTACCTTGGAGCGTCATTCCACACTGTCTCTTGCTTTGATGGTGCAGGTTGTCATAGGCTGAGTTGTACATCTTTTGATGTTACTTGTCCCTGTTATAGTCTTAGTCTGCCACTGCTTCTTTTACCTTGTATTTTCCCTTCCAATATTACTTATAGTAGACTGTTGTGTCTTTTAACATGCCCCAAAAATTTCACTTATCTTGCTCTTATTGTGTTTAGTAGTTCTTTTTTCATTTTTAGTTGTTTTAAAACTTTATCGTTTGTTTTCTTTTCATTCCATCCAATTCTATTTATCCTTCTATAAATCCACATTTCAAAGGCTTCAATTTTACCACACTCCATTTATGGTTATGGAAGGCCCCGGTATCACTGCAAAAGAATTAAAATCCATAATTGCTCAACCGTCCGTGCCAGTGGAATCATCCGAATTACTAACTCATTTCCAAAACAAAGAAAGGTATCTGTAGTCCCCATCATAGCAGTCTCAGCACACGCCAAAAGACATAAGGCGAAACTGTACAGAAAGTGAACACAGCCAACTGTTCCTTGTCATACGATATCAGCATTCATCGTAAACCATTGGAATATCGCAACATGATCAACACGGATGATACACACAGCTCACGGTGTGCACAGAGCACTTAACTCAGTAGCTCCTGCAGCAACCGGACTTGGAATATGCGGAAACAGCAACAATGAACACTTTTAAGACACAGCAATTAAAAGTTCCTGACGCCTAACCGTCATATTGACCGTATTCCAACGATGACGTATATTGCAATCAACACAGAACACACTATCACACACACTGTAGAGGATTTCAGATCACATGCATGTACTCCGCTTCACCGGGGAAGTTCCCAACAGTGGAACTTTTTATCTATACACTGATCTGCATTGGAAAGATAGCATTAACCATCTTTCCGGCTCAAAATACGTAACAGTGAACGTTGACGCAAACATGACCGCGCCATATTGAAATCGGAACTCCTTGAAACACATTGGGTTTCAATTGGGCATATACTAATAGCTATGTGGTAGAGCATTCGACTGCAGATCGAGAGGTCCCCGGTTCAAGCGCGGGTGTCCCCCTGCTTAACCCCCCCCCCCCCTCTCTTCCCCCCCCCCACTTCTTGAATATTTCAAATTAAACATGGTAGGAAGAACATTAAAAAAACAAAATAAAGTTCCAAAAATAATGATAAGAGTTTAAGAACGTGAGATCAAAGAACATTTTTTTCTCGTATTCACCTGGCGACTATCAAAGTGTAATCCGCTCTAAAAGAATGACGTCAGGGACGCACCAAAATGGCAGCTTATTTATATTCGAGCTATGGACTAAGCAATGTTTACATTGAACAACACGAGATATGATATTGCTGCGAGTTGGCAGATTTTTGAAAATGTTTTCAAGGGTTTGAACATACATGTTTGTTCACAGTTCGTTAACCTTCGCTGTAGATAAAGTCGTTAATTCGTTTCAGACGTTTGGGACGTTGGTAGCTAAGGACCCTAACTTGTGCAAACGGATGGCATTTGCAAGGATCATTTTGAATCTATGAAGAGGGCTCATTGTGTGTTTAACTCAAAAGCATATGTGCTTTTTAACCAAAGACCTTTTTTTGGGGGGACTCAATGAAGATATCCCCGATGGAAGTATAAACTGTACTATTAGTCCCATAAATGATTCGCTTCCAGAGGTTTATGATGTAAACAAAGCAGTTTTGTCATTGCAAGTGAATAATGTCCACACCTATAATTGGTCAGGATTGTGTAGCAGCAGCAGCTTTATAGCGAACACAGAAAACATCACAGGATTGTGCTGTTCTGTAACAGCTATGCCATGCTACCCTAGAATTGCCTTTAATGGGATTACTGTGACCACAAACCACTCTCCATGTGTGTGCCACATATTTACACACCAGAAAGAAATACTGAATATAACAACATCATGTGCGGTCTGTGATATTAATGACCACAGACCAGGAGCCTCCAGTATGATTGATACAACTGTTGCACTAAGCATTTCATCAGCAGAGCCATATCTATGGAATGTTAATCTGACATTGTTCTTGAATGATGTCCAAGTTAATGAGACATCAGAATCGTGTGGCGGCAGCTACAAGAAGGGAGCGGAGAACATCAAGTTCTGCTGCTATAAAGGAGACTTGCCTTGCTATCCCAGAATTGCCTTAAATGGGATCACTGTAGTTGAAAACTTCTCCTCTTGTGTAAACTACACATTCACATCTAAGAGTGAATCAGTGAAGGTCACAAAATCATATTCTCTCTGTGGTTTTACTAACTACAGGTCATGTGGCTTCTGTTGGATTGGAAATGATAACTTACCACCACTGTGTGTCTATATGTTTGGAATTGGAGTAATCAATGACGGCCTAACATCATCAAGTGCTATGACGATCATCATTTTCGGGAGGACGTGAACTCCATGGTATATGGTGGATAGGCGGCAGGAACCATTGAAGGCTATGTCTGAAAAGTGTTCCTTCTTGCAGTTTCCTCATATTCCAAGTCCGGCTTGTTGCACGAGCTACTGAGTTAAGTGCTCTGTGCACACCGTGAGCTGTGTGTCTCATCCGTTTTGATCCTGCTTCGATATCCCGCTTGTTTACGATGAATGATGATATCGTATGACAGGGAACAGTTGGCTGTGTTCACTTTCTGCGCGGTTTCGCCTTATGTCTTTTGGCGTGTGCTGAGACTGCTACGATGGGGACTACAGTTACCTTTCTTTGTTTGGGAGATGAGTTAGTAATTCGGATGATCCCACTGGCACGGGCGGTTGAGCAATTATGGATTTTAATTCGTTTGCTGTGAAACCGAGGCCTTCCATAACCAATAACTAATAACCAATCCGCTCTTAAAAGGACACTAACGACTCCTGTGGTCTCCGACTCATAGATGACTTCTTACATCAGCGTCAGCAAGCGCAACAACAACCGCCCTACTCCACCTCCATGTGGTGTCACCTGGAAACAGACTAACCAATCTTGCCAAACTGAAGTCGGATGCGTTAGGCTGAAAGGCGCAAATAACAACAAATATACGTCAACTTAACGTCCTTTTATGGATACTTTTAAGGGATACTTTTAAGGGATACTTTTAATGGATACTTTTAATGGATACTTTTAAGGGATACTTTTAATGGATACTTTTAAGGGATACTTTTAATGTTTACTTTTAAGGGATACGTTTAAGGGATACTTTTAATGGATACTTTTAAGGGATACTTTTAATGGATACTTTTAATGGATACTTTTAAGGGATACTTTTAAGGGATACTTTTAATAGATACTTTTAATGGATACTTTTAAGGGATACTTTTAATGGATACTTTTAAGGGACACTTTTAAGGGACACTTTTAAGGGATACTTTTAAGGGATACTTTTAATGGATACTTTAAATGGATACTTTAAATGCGCTAGATAAAGTGAGTAGATATTTGGTGACAGCCAACCATGAAAAAGAAAGAAAGAACTTTCACAGTGATGGCTTTACTTGAAAATTGCGTCATTTATTTTGCGCACGTCTTGCCCACGCTGAGGTTAATGTATCAAAGATATCCCAAACATTGTGATTGATACAGCAGTTGTATTAGTTGTAGTTGGTGGTAAAGGCCCCGGTATCACTACAAACGAATTACAATCTATAATTGCTCAAAAAAAAAAAAAAAAAAAACGTATCACGCTCCATTTAATCAGGGCAGACACATCAGGTGTCACTTGGGGATATAGCTCAGTGGTAGAGCATTCGACTGCAGATCGAGAGGTCCCCGGTTCAAACCCGGGTGTCCCCTGTTTTTTTTTTTTTCTTCACTACTTCAATATTCATATCTACCATATCATGAAGATGTAACCCATCACACAAATAATCAAGCTCCAAAAGTAAAAAAAATATGTGTAAACGTGAGAACAAAGGACACATTCTTTCGTATTTTCATATGGCGACTATCATAGTATAATCCACGTCGTCATCCGCCCTATCTATCTTTCGTTCGCCTTTTGGCGTGAGTACGTGGCATCCTGATTGTTGTAGTGCGCCTTTTGGCTGGTTGCCTCC
Source organism: Megaustenia siamemsis (assembly GCA_032433765.1). Classification (NCBI taxonomy): domain Eukaryota; kingdom Metazoa; phylum Mollusca; class Gastropoda; order Stylommatophora; family Ariophantidae; genus Megaustenia; species Megaustenia siamemsis. The sequence goes on from JAVIAB010000041.1 coordinate 28,835,638, forward strand.
GACTTCAGCACTTAAACTTGCTAGAGCAGACTGTGGTCTTGTTCGGGTGTAGGAAGGCCTGGCCAGTCTTGACTTGCTAGAGCAGACTGTGGTCTTGCTCGGGTGTAGGAAGGCCTGGCCAGTCTTGACTTGCTAGAGCAGACTGTGGTCTTGCTCGGGTGTAGGAAGGCCTGGCCAGTCTTGACTTGCTAGAGCAGACTGTGGTCTTGCTCGGGTGTAGGAAGGCCTGGCCAGTCTTGACTTGCTAGAGCAGACTGTGGTCTTGCTCGGGTGTAGGAAGGCCTGGCCAGTCTTGACTTGCTAGAGCAGACTGTGGTCTTGCTCGGGTGTAGGAAGGCCTGGCCAGTCTTGACTTGCTAGAGCAGACTGTGGTCTTGCTCGGGTGTAGGAAGGCCTGACCAGTCTTGGTTTTCAGTCATTTAAGCCCTATCCCAACGACAAGGAGCTGACCTTGATGGGGTCATCCGCTCTTAAAAGGACACTAGTCCCTCCTGTGGTTTGCTATTACTGTCACACACACAAAAAAAACTTTCTATGTGATGACTTTAAAACTGCGTTGTTATTTGTTTGTGCACACCCAGTCCTGCCCACGCTTAGGCTAATGCACCAATGATATCACAACCATCGAGTTTGATACAGTAGTTGCTCCAGCTGAAAGCCTACTTGGCCGAAACGTCGACTTTTGTTTTGTTAATTACCACGTAGCAATTGTTGTAGCAGAAAATCCTAAAGACCTACAACAATTGCTTAATGTAATAAACATAACAAGCAAAAAAATATGGACTAGATATGAATATCAAAAAGACTAAAACTATGATCATAAACAAAGAAGATTCTCAAGACCTACAATTAAATATCACAGTTGAGGGAATACATCTGGAGACAGTCCAGAGCTACAACTACCTGGGACATACTATAACCAGTGATGGAAAATGTAAAACTGAAATAAACAAAAGAATAGGTATGACAAAAAGTAATTTTAATGCCATGAAAAATATACTAACATCAAACAAACAACACCAGGGCTAAAACTAAGAATAGCAAAATGTTATTATATTCTCAATATTCCTGTATAGTGTAGAAACATGGACATTAGAGAAGAAAACAGAACAGAAAATTGAAGCCTTTGAAATGTGGATTTATAGAAGAATAGGTAGAATTGGACGGAAAGAAAAGAAAACAAACGATGAAGTTTTAAAACAACTAAAAATAAAAAGAGAACTACTAAATACAATTCAGACAAGACAAATGAAAGTTTTAGGGCATGTTAAAAGACACAACAACCTAATAAAAGTAATATTGGAAGGGAAAATACGAGGTAAAAGAGGCAGATCAAGACTAACATGGACGAGTAACATCAAAAGATGGACAAGTCAATCTATGACAACCTGCACCATCAAAGTAAGAAACAGAGTGGAATGGCGATCCATGGTAGCCAGCCTTCGTTTCGGAGACGGCACTCAATGATGATGATGAATTACCACGTAAAGCTGTTACCATACCACTTTTTTTCTTTTTATTTAAATTGTTATTATCATAAGCTCTACAGCAACTTCGCATCTCTTTGCATCTTGACGCCTTAACTCCTTTACAGTAGGTATAGTAGCTGTTAATAGAATAAATGTGCAACAAAGCTTGTCAGATCATTGGGCAGTTATCACCACTATTGTCCAACAAGGAAATAACTCTAGAGGCAAAACGGGCACTCTACAATACAATCTTCATCCCAACGTTGTGCTACCAATGCCAGACCTGTACCATAGATGCAAGAACAATAAGATAAATAACCTCTACTAATATGAAATGTGTTAGACGAATGACAGGAAACAGTCTGAGAGATAAGATCAGAAATGAAGAACTGAGAAAAAAAGCTAGGAATAGCCCCCGCCATAGAATATATAAGGAAACAACAGATAAAATGGTTTGGCCACGTGACAAGGCAGAAAGATCAAAACACAACACAACGAGCCTTCAACAAACGTTGTGAGAACACCAGACTCAAGGGTCGACCACGAAAAAGATGGATCGATGGAATATTAGAAGCACTAGGAAACATAGCAGCAGCAGAGGTGAACAGATGAGCAAAAGACCGCAAATTATATCTCTCCTCGACGCTGAAAGGCAGATGAGGAAGGAAAGAAGAAGTAGCATATGCTGTAGTTGGTCGAAGGCCCCGGTATCACTGCAAACGAATTTAAAAAAAATAAAAACAAAAAAAAACAACAACTATCTTTACGACATATAGTAGCATTGCTGGTGTATATCGGGTGGGGGAACGATAGAACCAGAGGGATAAAGGCCGCTTGGTCAAGCAGTCGCCACGACGTGTGAGACTCAGGATTTTTATTTCACCCCCGATAGAAAAAATCCTTTCTGTCTACCGCGGGCTTCGAACACCGTACGCCGACTTTTCAGCCAGCGGAACAGTGGTTAGCAAACGAATTGAAATCTATAAATGCTTGTCCATTAACTAAATTTAAAAAAAAAAGAAAAAAAAAAACGTACTACGCTCCATTTAACCAGGGCAGACACGTAAAGTGTTACTTGGGGATATAGCTCAGTGGTAGAGCATTCGACTGCAGTTCGAGAGGTCCCCGGTTCAAACCCGGGTGTCCCCTGTATTTTTTATTAAAAATACCTTTAACGTTCATACCTGCTATATCACGCAGAACATCGAACAGTGCAAACTAAGAATTTTTTTTTTTTACTTCGTTCTCCGGCGAGAATATCTCTGACGAACTCCCTAGAGACTAGGAACGAATTGTGCGTGTTAATCAATCCATTTTTCCACTGGCAGCCGTGTGTACAGGGGTCCCTCGCCGCACAGGCAGATAACTCCGACTTCGGAGGTACTTATATTTCTTCCGTCGATGAGTAACTGACGTTTCAAGCCGGGCCTCGCTGCTGAGATCAGGGGTGGTTGCCGCAGAGAGAAATCATAAATAAAAATCCCAGCTAGCCGGGATTTGAACCCACAACCTCTCTGTCTTGCATCGAGACCAAACTAAGAATGACTCATCACCCAAAAAAAAAAAATAAAGAGATCTTAAGAAAAAAAGACGTGAGAGCAAAGAACATTAATTCTCCTGTTTGCTAGGCGGCTACCCAATTCTTCTTCCGCCCTTAAAAGGCATAACTGTCTCTATAGCACCAAGGCTTAATGTGATGATCCATAATCGCTCAAAAAAAAAAAAAGAACGTACCACGATCCATTTATGCAGGGCAGACACATTAGGCATCACCTGGGGATATAGCTCAGTGGTAGAGCATTCGACTGCAGATCGAGAGGTCCCCGGTTCAAACCCGGGTGTCCCCTGTTTTTTTTTTTTTTAAACACCTTGAACTGAACTATTCAACTGAAATAAATAAAAGAATAGGTATGGCAAAAAGTAATTTCAATGCCATGAAAAATAGACTAACATCAAAAAAAATAACACCAGAGCTAAAACTAAGAATAGCAAAATGTCTTCTCAATATTCCTGTATGGTGCAGAAACATGGACCAGAAAAAAGAACAAAAAATTGAAGCCTTTGAAATGTGGATTTATAGAAAAGAATAGGTAGAATTGGATGGAAAGAAAAGAAAACAAACGATGAAGTTTTAAAACAACTAAAAATGAAAAGAGAACTACTAAACACAATTAGAGCAAGACAAATGAAATTTTTGGGTCATGTTAAAAGAAACAACAGCCTAATAAAAGTAATCCTGGAGGGGAAAATGCAAGGTAAAAGAGGCAGAGGCAGACCAAGACTAAACATGGACAAATAACATCAAAAGATGGACCAAGTCAACCTATGACAATCTGCACTATCAAAGCAAGAGACAGAGTGGAATGGCGCTCCGTGGTAGCCAACCTTCGATGTGGAGACGGCACACAATGATGATGATGAACATTCATACCTGCTATATCGAGCAGAACAACAAATAGTGCAAACTAAGAATGACGCATCACACAAAAAAATATTAAGATATAAAAGACGTAAGAGCATTTTTTCAAGAACATTAATTCTCGTGTTTGTTAGGCAACTACCCAAATTCGTCTTCCATCCTTTAAAAGGCATAACTGTCTCTATAGCACCAAGGCTTAATGTGATCTACGACTCATAGCTGACTTCTCACGTCAGAATCAGCAGTAACAACAGCTGGTCAAGACCCTACTACACGTGGTACTTCCTGGAAATAGACGAACCAGTCTCGCCTAGCGAGTGGTGATCAAAGAGGGAGGCAACTCAGTATTTAAAATAAACGGTCATGCTGGAGTCGGGTGTAAAGGCGCAAATAACACATCTTGATGCAAATTACAACGAATATACGGCAACTTAACGTCCTTTTAAGGGATACTTTAAGGGACACTTTTAAGGGATACTTTAAGGGGACGCTTTTAGGCGATACTTTAAGGGACACTTTTAAGGGATACTTTAAGGGACCCTTTTAAGGGATACTTTAAGGGACACTTTAAGGGACGCTTTTAAGGGATACTTTAAGGGACACTTTTAATGGATACTTTAAGGGGACGCTTTTAAGGGGACGCTTTTAAGGGACACTTTTAAGGGATACTTTAAGGGACGCTTTTAAGGGACACTTTTAAGAGATACTTTAAGGGACGCTTTTAAGGGATACTTTAAGGGACACTTTTAAGGGATACTTTAAGGGACACTTTTAAGGGATACTTTAAGGGACACTTTAAGGGACGCTTTTAAGGGATACTTTAAGAGAGACTTTTAAGGGACACTTTAAGGGACACTTTTAAGGGAGGCTTTTATGGGATACTTTAAGTGACGCTTTTAAGGAATACTTTAAGGGGCACTTTTAAGGGACACTTTTAAGGGATACTTTAAGGGATACTTTAAGGGATACTTTAAGGGATACTTTAAGGACACTTTTAAGGAATATTTTAAGGGACACTTTTAAGGGATACTTTAAGGGAGACTTTTATGGGATACTTTAAGGGACACTTTTAAGGGATACTTTAAGGGACACTTTTAAGGGATACTTTAAGAGAGACTTTTAAGGGATACTTTAAGGGACACTTTTAAGGGACACTTTTAAGGGATACTTTAAGGGACACTTTTAAGGGATACTTTAAGGGACACTTTTAAGGGATACTTTAAGGGGCACTTTTAATGGATACTTTAAGGGAAACTTTTAATGGATACTTTAAGGGGCACTTTTAAGGGACACTTTTAAGGGATACTTTAAGGGACCCTTTTAAGGGATACTTTAATGGACACTTTTAAGGGATACTTTAAGGGACACTTTTAAGTGATACTTTAAGGGACACTTTTAATGGATACTTTAAGGGACACTTTTAAGGGACACTTTTAAGGGATACTTTAAGGGACCCTTTTAAGGGATACTTTAAGGGACACTTTTAAGGGATACTTTAAGGGACACTTTTGAGGGATACTTTAAGGGACACTTTTAAGGGATACTTTAAGGGACACTTTTAAGGGATACTTTAATGGACACTTTTAATGGATACTTTAAGGGACACTTTTAAGGGATACTTTAAGGGATCCTTTTAATGGATACGTTAAGGGCGCTAGATAAAGTGAGTAGATATTTGGTGAGAGCCGACCATGAAAAAGAAAGAAAGAACTTTCACAGTGATGGCCTTAAAATTGCGTCATTTATTTTCTTATCATCAACATCAATTTATATAAAAATGACTTTGTAATAAAATAAAATAATATTAAAAAAAAAACATTTTTACTAATAATTTTTTACTGCTTGTGAAGGCAGCGCGCGAAGGAGCACCAGAGCTGGAAGTTGTCAGCGACCCACACCTGATGGCTTGTGCCAGGATCGGTGAACCAAAATCATCCAGACCCTGTTCCACCTCTCCGCGGTGCCTCCAGTAACAGACTAACCTGTCTAGTCTGGCCAAGCGAGTAGGGATCGAAGCGGGAAGACAACCCGGTACTTAAAAATGTCGTGCTGAAGTCGGATGTGTTGGGCCGAAAAGTGCAAATATCACCGTTATACTGCAAACCACAACACAACGCAGACACGCCCACTTAACGTCCTTTTAAGGGCGGATGATGAAGAGGAATTCTATAGTCTACGAATACTCTAGAATACTTTAGTCATCGGGCGAACGCAAGCAAGTATTCAGCCCTACTGGGAGATACTTGCCTTAATAGGAAAGTACAGAAATACAATTTATTCCCGAGCTGTGATCGTAACCCTGTGCTATAGTAAAAAAAAAGTAAAGTACCCCCGTCACGCCAAGTGACGTATAGGGAATATGGTGTTAGTGACCATATATTTTACAGACCTTCGGCACATGATTTTTGGGGTAATGTGGTCGGTATTACGCCCGTGCCGCTTCACTTTCCCTGAAAAAAAAATCAGGTACCCATTAAAGGTTGGGTGAACCCGGAAGCCATCGGTTGGGATCGAACCCTACCTCTTGTTCTTTCTAGTCCAGTTCACTAAGCTATCGCGGCTCCCTAACCCTATGCTATAGTCATGAGAATACCTGCGCGAAAGACATTGTCCACTATAGCTAATATTTTTGGTTAGCTCAGTGGCAGTGTTCCCTAGCGTTCGACTTCTCGTAGCAAGCCTGGGAGTACGAGTTCAATCCTGCTTCGGACCATATATTGTTCTTTGTTTTTTTTCTGCTGTTGTTGTTTATTTGTAATTTTTTCTAAGTGCTGTAAAACATACATCTTCCTCCTATGATTCCCTGCAGTACTCGCACCTTTTTCTGCCCGGAATATACGATTGCATCTCTTTGAGAACTAGTTTTGCCCCATTTCTGTAATCTCCATTCGCTTAATCAGACTGAATAGTCTGTTTCTGGGGCCTCATAGGATGCGAAGTAGGGTCTTGATCAATTCTGATTCCTTGATCTTGACGCCAGATATGAGTCACTTGGTTTTTGCGTGAGTCTCTGAACTTGTGAGCATAATCGCTGAGATATTTATTCTACCCGTTCAATTTAATTACCGTATCGATATAATATTTAAATATATAAAAAGTCTACAAAATGTGCAACAAAACTTTACATATATTCTACTTTTCATCTTTTGTATTTTAAAAAAAGTATAAATTAAAATGATATATTTTGTAGATTAAACAAAAGTCTTCATGCGGATTGAAGCTGAAAAGGATAATTAAATTATAAATTTTAAAGGTATCGCTTGAATAAAAAAGACGATACGAAGGTGTCAAACATAGCACGCTATGTACTTACCTGGCTTGACCTAACTACAGGTGAGAGACGGTGAGATAAGGGAGCGTGAACCAGGAAATCGTGTCGTTTTAATGGCTGCTTGGTATCGTTTGCGTGGTATGTTTATATTTATCAAGATCGTTGTGAATCCGGAATAAATAACTGGTATTAAAGTTAACAATGAACTAATAACAATTGTGACCTTTTGGTAAAGAGTAATAATACTGATTTTACCTCAGTGCAGGTGCTGAAAACGAGGTTATTCAAACCATTTTTTTACACTGAATTACTGAATTTTAGGTACCGTACGTACCCGTAAGGCAAATTATTTTATTAATTTAAAATTAAAACATTTTTACTAATAATATTTTACTGATTGTTGATAGTTATTACATTTAACACTACTTTTGAGTTACATAGAACACCAGCTATCATTATTCATTATTTAGTAGTTGTTGTTTGTTATGATCAAAGTCAACGTTTAAAGCGAAACTAAGATCAGATATGAATTCACACTGGATACTGAATTTAATGAGAAGAATTATACTTCATTTAGTAAATTATTATTTAATGTTATCAAAAAGAATGGACAAGCCTCTCTCTACCTTACTTTGCAGAAGAGTCCCACAGAATCAGAATAAATTCAAATATAAATTTCAGAAATTCTGAGAAATCATATAATAAATGAACTTACTAAAAATTTACTTTAGTTCTTTCTAATCATAAAAGTCTCCTACTACATAACTGATATAACTACTTTCAGTGATGCCACAATGAACCGCAGGCTGGAGGTAGGGTGTCGTCTTTGTTATGATGGGAAGAAGAACAATGTAGTTTAAGTCATAATATTCATAATGTAAATGGAGTGAAACAAATGACTTAAAATGAATCAATTGGTAATCCAGGAAATATTACTGAGGACATTTTAAAAATCTGATGCAGAACTAGACCAGGACAATTATATATACTTGCAACTAATATTCTAAATGAAAGGACATTATTGTGTGCTACGTCATCGTAATGGCTCATCGTACATCCCTAGACTGACTGTACAATAATCTTACAGTCTGTTTGATGTGCGATGGGGATAATCTGACGACTAACTGTGTGTCTATATGTTCGGAATTGGAGTCAACAATGATGGCCTAACATCAACAAGCGCTATACATTTTTAAAAATATGACGATTATCATTTTTAAGAGGACGTGAACTTCCGATATATGGTGGATAGGCGGCAGAAACCATTGAAGGCTATGCATGAAAAGTGTTCCTTGTTGCAGTTTCCTCATATTCCAAGTCCGGCTTGTTGCAGGAGCTACTGAGTTAAGTGCTCTGTGCACACTGTGAGCTGTGTCTCATCAATTTTGATCATGTTTCAATATTCCAATTGTTTACGATGATTGATGATATCGTATGCAGGGAACAGTTGGCTGTGTTCACTTTATGCGTGGTTTCACCTTATGTCTTTTGGCGTGTGCTGAGACTGCTACGATGGGGACTACAGTTATCTTTCTTTGTTTGGGAGATGAGATATTAATTAGGATGATTACGCTGGCACAGGCGGTTGAGCAATTATGGATTTTAATTCGTTTGCAGTGATACCGGTTCCTTCCATAACCAAATTACTTCCAATGAAGAACAGTGCTATAGTATTGTTTGTAGTGTAGGAAAGTTGATAACAATTTTGAAATTATCTGTTGTGATTTAAAACAAGCTAGCTAGATAGCCCTTGATGCAAGCTAAACAGTACCTTAATTATTTATCTATTGACATTTCGAGCCGTAGCTGGCCCATAGGGCGTAGACCAAGATACTCCTTCTCTTATCTGAATTTTTGTTCTAGCAGTTTTAAATTCTTTTAAAGATATTTTATCAAATCTCACCATTTGTCTCTGTTCTGTGCAAGCAGCTCTATCTCATTGAGGGAGCCGAATCCTGCTGCTCTTGCCTCTCTCATCAATGTTCTTCTCAGTGTCTCTCTGGGTCTTCCTCTTTTCAGTTGTTTCCCCCATGAGGGCTTGCTTTGCTATTCGGTTATTATCTCTTCTCATCACATGTCCAACATATGACCATCGTCTTTTCTTTATTACTGAAGATATTAGTGGTTGATTGGCGATTTCTTTAATTTCCTCGTTTTTGTTTTGAATGTTTACAAAAATGTTACCAAGTGCATAATTCTGCCAGTGGCAATGTTCACCAGTCTGATCTGATACGTTCTCCTGGGATTTTTAATTGAAATACTTTCTATAATGTTTTCTGTAATATTTTCTTTTACAATGAAAAAATAATTAATGCTTGCTTTTGTGTTGTTTTTTTTCAGAGACTTTTTGATACACTGGGTGGTTATTGAATCTAGACATCATCATCATTCAGTTGCAGTTATAGACAAGATTTGTTATAGTGCACAATAAAGTTTTGTCGTTATTGATTGATATTCTGGTCAGCTGAAACAACAGAACCATGGCATCATCGGTTGCCTCGGGAGACACAGACAATCAGCGGGGATACAAAGTTGAGCCAAGTGAAGTTAGAAGAAAGCCACAACAAACCTCATACAATTTTCGTGATGAAGATACAAAAATGAGCTTCTCTTGTGGAAATGGGACACTTTTTCTGAAGTTGTCTTCTGTGCTGATGGTCTTAAGCTTCCTTTTGCAGGTAATTTTGGACTTTAACAAAATTGTTTTTGCGTAAAAAGAAGTCACAGTTCTATAGAATTTTTTTCATTTGTTTTTGTTTTGGTCACAGAGTGGCAAAGCATTCAATGCCGTATACCGTGTGAGGTCTACCATAGCAATTAATTGTGCAACTAATTTCATCAACTTCTTTTGTTATTTTTTACTACTATTTTGTTGAAGTATTATCCACATGCTAGGTGTACCCACAGCGGGAAACCAGAAGCTGGAGAGCAAATTCACTACAAAATTTAGAGAACTGGGAGGTCTATAGGAAGATGTTGGCCTCTGGAAAAGAAGGTCCCAAGTTCAAATCCCATCAGAGACTGGATATTTTTCACTTTGAATCCACAGTTTCTTACCCTTCCCTGGACTCTGGATAGTGAGATCTGATGTTTTGCCCTCTCGGATAATAGTGAAAATCAGGATGTCCAGAGTAAAAAAAAAAGTAAAGTGCCACGTCACGCCAAGTGGCATATAGGGAATATGGTGTTAGTGACCATAACTTTTACGGACCTTCGGCACATGATTTTTGGGGTAATGTGGTCAGTATTATGCCCGTACCGGTTTCTTTCCCAGAAAAAATCTGGTACCCATTAAGGTTGGGTGAACCTGGAAGCCGTTGATCAGGATCGAACCCAACCTCTTGTCCTTAGTCGTCCAGTTCACTAACCACTGAGCTAACGTGGCTCCCGATGCCCAGAGTGCACATTGTATATATTAAAAAACTCTTGACAGTTAAAGGTAAAAAAAAAAAAGAAAGAATAGACCAAAAATGGCCACTGCTAAGACAAAAATTGTTAAGTTATAAATCTACCCATTGAAGGGGGCAGGGGTGAGACTGGAAGGTGCAGATGTTGTGGCTTCTTGTAAATTAGTGATATAATACATCCACTTAACAGGCAACACTAAGAAGGCGTGTTCCACTACAGGACATAGCTGGGGAATGGATACAGGTGTTGACTGGATGCTCTATATCCTTCTCAGTGTACACTGCAATGGACAGGGAACGACAGCAACAAAATATGTTTGGAGGGGGATACTGTCATTTACACAGATTTACACACTCGTTTCATGCTGCAGGATATACTGAAGATGCTATCTGAGCACTCGTTTCATGCTGCAGGATATACTGAAGATGCTATCTGAGCACTCGTTTCATGCTGCAGGATATACTGAAGATGCTATCTGAGCACTCTTGGACAAATTCTTACATGTGTAGTGATGATGATCTGACGATTAACAATGTCACGCTGCAGAATTTGCTGAAGAGAAGACCCAAACACTTATGGACAAATTGATCAATGTGCAGTGATGATGATCTAATGATTAACCATTAACACAGAGAAGAAGAATATTTTCAAATATTTACTATTTATAGTTTTAGAGACTGTATTAATGATGATGTAAATACTGTTTGTGATAGGTCATAGCTATCGGGGCCCCATACTGGGCAGCAGGATGGCGACGCAGTAAAATGTCATGGCATGAAGGAGTATGGATGACTTGCTACCGACCAGAACTGGAAAACAAATGGATTTGTGGAGCCTATGATTACAACAACAGTAGGCCTGGGGTTCCTAGTAAGTTTAATAGTTGATGTTGATTCTTCTACTTTCCTTCCTCATTTGCCTTTCAGTGTTGAGGGGAGATATAATTTACTGTCTTTTGCTCTTCTGTTCGCCTCTGCAGCTGTTATGTTTCATAGTGCTTCTAATATTCCCTTGATCCAACTTTTTTTTGTGGTCGACCCTTGAGTCTGGTATTCTCGCAATGTTCATTGATCTATCTATCTTTCATTCGCCCGAAGTATTGTCTATATACGCAATGTCGTTTCCTGTATAAATTTTACTGTCTTTTGTAATTCTTGCAGTGGCCCATTTAGTTTTGTTTGTAGTGTTGTATCTATGTGCCAATGGATTTTCCTCAGTCTACTATATTCAGTGCAGTCTTGAAGTATGTGTTCAGCATGTCCACATGTACAAGTAGTTGAGGTGCCGATCTTGAATTTTGTATACATGTGACTATGGAGTCGATTGTGTCCTGTTCTGAGGCGTATAATGATAACTTGTTCATATCTATTCATATTATGAAAGGCATCCTGATTTGGGGCCCTCTGATTGATTTGATTATCTGTTTCTTATGATGGTATGTAACTGGTGTATCTAGTTGTGTGCCTGTTGAACGTTCCTTTGCCAACTGATCTGCTTTCTCATTTCCTGGTATTCCACAGTGAGATGGGATCCACTGCAGGGCAACCCTGTGGTGCTTGCAGAGTTCAGTCAATAAGGTCTGCAGATGTGGTAATTTTCTGGATTGTAGTGCCTGGAGTACTGATCTTGCATCTGTCAAAAACACTACAGGCTGTGGACTAAGATTACTGTTCAGCAGTTTTTCTATTGCCAACTTTTGATGCTTGTATTTCTGCCTATTGATTATTCTGCCTTGTCTTATGGCCAAACCATTTTATTGCTTGTTTGTTTATATATTCTATGACGGGGGACTATTCCTAGCTTTTTTCCCCTCAGTTCTTCATTTCTGATCTTATCTCTCAGACTATTTCCTGTCATTCGTCTAACACATTTCATCTCTGTAGATGTTATTTTTCTTATTATTCTTGCATCTAGGGTCCAGGTCTGGCATTGGTAGCACAACGTTGGGATGAAGATTGTATTGATGATGTTGATGGTTGCAGAAGGTATTCAGTGACATAATATTCCCCATTATAGTTATTACCACCGTCACCATGAATATTTTCAACATGGTCATCTTAGTTATCAGGAACATTACTATAACTATAATCAACTGCATCATCAATATTAGCACATATTTGCACTCATTATCATCAATATTAGCTTATATATTTTCACTCATTATCATCATCTATATTAACACATATTTACACTCATCATTATCATCAATATTAGCCCATATTTGCACCAATCATTATCAATACACATATATTTGTACTCATTATCATCATCGCTTTTAGCACTTTTTTGCACTTATCATCAGCATCATCAATATTAGCACATATTTCCACTCAGCATCATCAATATTAGCACATATTTGCACTCATCATGATCATTCAAAAACCCCATTCAATAGCCAGACCCATTCCAAAATTTCAAAGAAAATAAGGACGCCCATTAAACAACAATGCACATGAAATTATCATCATGTGCCACATCATTTGGTGTAGGCGATCATGTCTTTCCACAATCTTCTATCTACAGTGTATCGTATCAATTCTGTTGTTGACTCTTCTCCATGCCATGACGACACCAAGCTATCTAGAATTCTCTCTATTGATCATCCGGGATCTCTCTTTTCCTGTATTTTGCCAGTTGTAACCAAGTTTCCTCTTCTCATGATGTGCCTGAGAAATGTTGATTGTTTTTTTCTGATGTTTCTTAGGAGCTCCCTTTTTGTGTTGGCCTCTTTGAGAATTTCCTCATTGGTCTTTTTAGCTGTCCTGGGAACTTTCAACATTCTTCTGAGAAATCCCATCTATATGGCCTTCAATCGTCTTTTCATTTGTTTGTCTACTGTCCATGGTTCACTTCCATAGGTCAGAATTGGTTCTATATAGTACTGCTGAACTCTCTTTCTCACTTCTATTGTCATAGATTTGTTGCATAAGACGTATTTCATTTTCTAAAACGCTATTTTGGCCTGAGCTATTCTGCTGTGGTGCATCTCCCATCTGATGTTTATTGTGCCCAAGTATTTGAAACGTTGCACTTGTTTAAGATTTGTCTTGTTTATTTTTATGCTGCATGATGGTGATGATTGTTTCTTCGATATGACCTTTACTTCTATTTTCTTACTATTCAGAGACCTTTCTTGTTGCTTTCTTTTACTATTATGTCTATCATTTCTTATAGTTCATTCTCTGTCTCTGCTATTAAGACTGTGTCATCTGTATATTCTATCTATCTATTGACCTTTCGAGCCGTAACCGGCCCATAGGGCGTAGACCAAGATACACCTTCTCCTATATGAATTTTTTGTTCTAGCAGTTTTCTTTTAAAGATATTTTATCAAATCTCGCCATCTGTCTCTGTTCTGTGCAAGCAGTTCTATCTCATTGAGGGAGCCGATTCCTGCTGCTCTTGCCTCTCTCATCAATGTTCTTCACAGTGTCTCCCTCTTTTTCTTTTACCTGTTGTTTCCCATATGAGGGCTTGCTTTGCTATTCGGTTATTATCTCTTCTCATCACATGTCCAACGTATGACCATCGTCTTTTCTTTATTACTGAAGATATTAGTGGTTGATTGGCGATTTCTCTAATTTCCTTGTTTGTTTTGAATTCATTCCATGCTATACCAAGTATTTTTCTTAGACATTTATTTTCGAATGCGTTCAACTTTGTTTCTATATCTCTTGTTGTTTTCCAGCTTTCACACGCATACGTAAGGGTTGATAGTACATTTGATTTGAATAGCCTAAGTTTTGTGTTTGTGCTGATAAGTTTTGATTTCCACAACTTTTCAAGGCTTCTGAAAGACATTGCTGCTTTAGCTATTCTGATTCTAATTTCTTTGCTCGTATCCCCTTCTCGATCAATGTGACTACCAAGATAGATAAAGTGATCGATCTCTTCTACTGGTTTGTTTTCCATGTATATTTTGTCACCTGTTGGAATTAAACTTTTCATGACTTTAGTCTTTTCATGATTGATCTCAAGCCCAATTTTGCTGGCTATTGATGATAGTTCATTTGTGTTTTCCTGCATCGTTTTTATCTGACTGCTGATGAGAACTATGTCATCAGCAAAGTCGAGGTCCTCCAAATGGTCTCCTTGTATCCATTCGATGCCTTTATTACCAGTGCAGCATTTCTTCATTATGAAGTCCATAACAATTCCAAATAACAAGGGCGATAAAATACATCCTTGTTTAACCCCAGTTCATCTGTATATTGCAAATTGTTTATTTTGTGACCGTTGACTTCAATTCATTTTACATCTACTATTGATCTCATAAAATTTTCACTGTAAAGTGAAAACAAATCCGGTGACAGAACACAGCCTTGTCTGACTCCTTGTTTTATATGTTGGATTTGTCCTGCTTGTTTGTTAATTCGTATAGCTGCTGTTTGTTGCCATTACATGTTTTTTTTTATGATTTGCAGATCCTTGCCATCAATGTTTAATTTCTCCAGCATATTGATTATTTCCACATGCTTTACTTTGTCAAATGCTTTCGTGCAGTCTTTATGCACATATGTAGATCTTTCTTTACCTCTATAGATCTTTCTATCAATGTTCTTAAGATGTATATTGCATTATTGGTGCCCTTTACTTCCACAAATTCACATTGTTCCTCACTTACTTCTGGTTTTATTTTGTTCCTTGCACGTCTCATGATGATTCTTAGTAATATTTTAGTCATAAGAGCTATAGTTTCTTTTAATCAAAGTGCATCTACCATGCAAGAAACATTTATTTTTATGGAAAGAGACAAATCAGTTAAACAACTAAAATATCAGTGACAAACATTTGTGATATTCCTCCTTCTTAGGTTAGTAATGAAAACACACCAATTAGTTGTGGTATTCCTCTTTCTAGACTAAAGTCATGAAAAGTTTAATTCCAACAGATGACAAAATATACATGGAAAACAAACCAGTAGAAGAGATCGATCACTTTATCTATCTTGGAAGCCACATTGATCGAGAAGGGGAGACAAGTAAAGAAATTAGAATCAGAATAGCTAAAGCAGCAATGTCTTTCAGAAGCCTTGAAAAGTTGTGGAAATCAAAACTAATCAGCACAAACACAAAACTTAGGCTATTCAAATCAAATGTACTATCAACCCTTACGTATGCGTGTGAAAGCTGGAAAAAAAGAGGAAGACCCAGGGAGACACTGAGAAGAACATTGATGAGAGAGGCAAGAGCAACAGGATTCAGCTCCCTCAGTGAGATAGAGCTGCTTGCACAGAACAGAGACAAATGGCGAGATTTGATAAAATATCTTTAAAAGAAAACTGCTAGAACAAAAATTCATATATGAGAAGGTGTATCTTGATCTACGCCCTATGGGCCGGCAACGGCTCGAAAGGTCAATAGATAGATAGATAGATTCCTCTTTCTCAGGTTAGTAATGAAAACACATTAAACAGTTGTGGTATTCTTCCTTTTTAGGTTAGTAATGAAAACACACCAATTAGTTGTGGTATTCCTCTTTCTCAGGTTAGTAATGAAAACACATTAAACAGTTGTGGTATTCCTCTTTCTCAGGTTAGTAATGAAAACACATTAAACAGTTGTGGTATTCCTCCTTCTCAGGTTAGTAATGAAAACACACCAATTAGTTGTGGTATTCCTCTTTCTCAGGTTAGTAATGAAAACACACTAAACAATTAGACAAATGAGTGACTGGTTGATGTAGGGGCAAACCTTTGGCCTCTGAACAGGAAAGTTTTGGGTTCAGGTAACACTACAGGTAGTGGGAATTTAAAAAAAATCCTTGGTTTCATCTTGGTCTTGCTCTCCCCCAGTTTCTGCATTGTGAGATCCAATGTCTAGCCTTTTTGGACATTTGTTTATGGAGCCAAGAGAAAAGGAATGAAGATCTGATCTTCAAAATCTTCCATGATGGTTAGGGTTATGGAAGGCCCTGGTATCACTGTAAACAAAAATTAAAATCCATAATTGCTCAACCGCCCATGCCAGTGGAATCATCCAAATTACTATTTCATCTCCCAAACAAAGAAATCTAGCTGTAGTCCCCATTATAGCAGTCTCAGCACACGCCAAAAGACATAAGGCGAAACCGCACAGAAAGTGAACACAGCCATCTGTACTCCGTCATACGATGTTATCATTCCTTTAGCATTCATTCATCAACAGATGAAAGTGAATTATGTTTGACTGAGAGGTTAAAATATTCATTTCCAGTTGTTTCCAAAATGGAGGAATTATTTTTCTCCGGCTTGGTATATAACCGTTGATCAGAGGTTTAACAAGCTGCTATCGTAAAAACGATGCTGTTAATGAAACGTAGACCTGATTATGGGAAACATATGGGAAAAGCCCTCATATGGGAAACAACAGGTAAGAGAAAAAAGAGGAAGATGCAGGGAGACACTGAGAAGAACATTGATGAGAGAGGCAAGAGCAGCAGGATTCGGCTCCCTCAATAAGATAGAGCTGCTTGCACAGAACAGAGACAAATGGCGAGATTTGATAAAATATCTTTAAAAGAAAACTGCTAGAACAAAAATTCAGATAGGAGAAGGTGTATCTTGGTCTACGCCCTATGGGCCGGCTACGGCTCAAAAGGTCAATAGATAGAGAGGTTAAATATTGCAGCTCAGACAGCACACGACACAATGAACATTCTTGGCATAAAAAAAAAAATTATTGCTTAGAACCATCTCAGGTTTAGTTCGTGGATTCAAAATTTAGCATGAACAACATTTATAGCTACTGGCACATTGTGATATATAATTCTCATTCTTGTGAAAAAATCTGGCAAAAAAATTGATATTTAAAAAAAAATCTTTCCCCAGTGTGGTATGAAGCCGTCCAGGCCATGGGATTAATGTCGATTGTGATCTTCCTTCCAGCCTTGTTTGTTAACTTTTGCTATACCATGCACCCAAAGGGCTCGATGTATATTGGATTAATGTGCTTTAATTTTATGCTCACATTTTTCAGTGGTAAGTGTCAAAGTTGTCAGTGGCAAATGTTACATTTGTCTGTGGTAGATGTTACATTTGTTGGTTATAGGTGAAACATTTGTCAGTGGTAAGTGTCAAAGTTGTCAGTGGCAAATGTTACATTTGTCTGTGGTCGATGTTACATTTGTTAGTTATAGTAAAGTAAAGTACCCCAGTCACGCCAAGTGGCGTATAGGGAATATGGTGTTAGTGACCATAAATTTTACAGACCTTGGGCCAACGATTTTTTGGGGTAATGTGGTCAGTATTACGCCCGTGCCGCTTTACTTTCCCAGAAAAAAATCCGGTACCCATTAAAGGCTGGGTGAACCGGAAGCCGCCGGTTGGGATCGAACCCTACCTCTTGTCCTTTGTAGTCCAGTTCACTAACCACTGAGCTATTCACAGCTCCCATTTGTTAGTTATAGGTGTTACATTTGTTGGTTATAGGTGTTACATTTGTTGGTTATGTGTGTAACATTTGTCAGTGGTAGGTGTCACATTTGTTCGTTATGTGTGTAACATTTGTCAGTGGTAAGTGTCACATTTGTTGGTTATAAGTGTAACATTTACCAGTGGTAAGTGCCACATCTGTTGGTTATGTGTGTAACATTTACCAGTGGTAAGTGCCACATCTGTTGGTTATGTGTGTAACATTTGTCAGTGGTAAGTGTCACATTTGTTGGTTATAAGTGTAACATTTACCAGTGGTAAGTGCCACATTTGTTGGTTATAACTGTAACATTTATCAGTAGTAAGTGTCACATTTATCAGTGGTAAGTGCCACATTTATGACATTTGTCAGTGTAAGTAAATTTAAATATAATGGAACAGAGGTTATGTATGGCTGTATCCTCCCTTAGTCTCTGGGCAATGAGATTCAACTTCAAGGCATCTTCTTCTTCTAACTTTCAGCTCCCTGTGGAGCATAGATCTTCAACAAACACTTTCCAAGTCGTTCTGTTTCTTGCCATTTTTTTAAGATTGTTCCATGTCTTTCCCATCATCTTCATCACTGCTTACATCTGTCTTCTCCAAGATTTTCTTGGTCTTCCTCTTTGTCTTTTTCCTTGGGGATTCAAAAAAAGGGCCTGTTGTGTAATACTCTCAGTTGATTTCCGCAATGTTTGTCCTATCTGGCGCCACTATCTTTGCTGTATCTCTTTATCCACTGGTATTTGACTGGTACATTTCCATATTTCTATGTTAGTGAATTTGTCCTGCCATTTCCATCCTCTTATTCTGCATAAGCATCCATTAATGAAGGTCTGCATCTTCATGATTGTCATGTTTCACAGACATATAATAAGACTGACTTAACATTGGAGTTGAACATTTTAAATTTTGTATTTAACATTTTTTAACAATTTATACTTTAACAATTGTAATAATAATAATAACTAACAAATTTTTCATATTCACAGCCCTTCTTCCTCTAGCTATGGTCATTGTGTTTGCTGCCGGACACCCTCGAAGAGACAGGTTTCCTATCCCATACATGGATCAGGACTATGACGATGATCCCTTTGAGTTTCATTTCTGCTTCATTTTTGAGATATTTGCGGTGGCTGCATCCGCTGGAGCACTAGTGCTGGAGATAGTGGATTACATAAAGAATTCATAACCAGTTTTTTTTTTGGCCACTAATACCTTCTTTAATGTAACGACTCATAATAAATGTTTATCTTATAACGGACATAATAATAATGTTTGAGGCTATTTAACAAAATTTAAAGTGCTCTAGTATTGACGTATACTTATAAGGATTGATAGGTCTTTGCTTTCTGAATTAAATTGCAATGATCTGAGTAGGGCAGATTAAAGTCTTTCATTTGAAATGAGAGCTATGTACATTCATCATGATTAAATATTCCTAGTTCATAAAAAAAAAGCCCCATTAAATGTCACAAAGATAAGCAGAGGCACATCAGTTAGGGTTAGGGTTAGGGTTTTCAGTGTGTAAAAATCAATGTCAAACATTTATCTATATTGCTACCAAGACCTTAAAAGTGGACAAAATTAACATAATTTGACCACATTAACTCCAAATTATTTTGTGGAATAATTTTTGTCAGGTTAAAAAAAAATACAAACATATATATATTGTATGATGAACTTAAAGGATGGAAGGAGACCAAAGGGCATACCAGTGTTGAGATATAAGGATGTTTGCAGGGCTTCCTTGAGGGAATTTTCTATCAGTGAAAGAAACTGGGAAAATGTGGCTTCAGATCGTAGCACATGGAGAACAAACATAAAGAAGGGCACAGCAACTTTCAAGACAGTGCTGATATCAAATTCAGAAGACAAAAGAGACCTTGCTCGTTCTGTGGATGGATCTGTCTGTCCAGGATTGGCAAATTCAGCCACGAGAGAAGAGGTTCATTAGAGCAGCAACCAGTATGAGACACTAAAGCTTTACCAAACTACTGACTTATCATGATTGCTTGCTACCAGCCATCTGTCAAGACACCAAAGGCCATATATATATGGAAGAGAAGCTGGGAGAAAATAGTGGGGTGTATGCCATAGATATATACATGGATGAACACCACAGATTGCAAAACACATCCCTCAATACTGCATCCAGTATAAAACTTTGAGAGATTCCCATTGGTTATTATTGTTGTTATGAATCCAGCATGTTGTGAGCTGATGCCTTTCGAATCAAAGCTTTGTAATGATAACCGCAGGCATTTCTGAGTTCCCTTGTAGTTCCGTCCATACAAATATATATGAATGAAGAAGAAAAATGTTTAAAATCATCACATAGTAAAATTAATTTTTTTTTCCTGTTTGTTTTGTAAAACAACCTCTGTAAATTGATGTGTATAAGATACAGTAACTTGAAATAACAAATTTGCTCACATCTGTTTATATAGAACAGTACCTCAACTAAAGCAAACCTGCAGCTTTCATAGACTGGCATTGTTGCCACTAAGTATAACTTGCAGCACCTAATTAATGGATAGATAGATGAATCTTAATTACCATAAATATATCTCATTTCAAATGATATCACTTGTTTGGAGAATTCAGAAGCTTGTTTATTTAATATATAAGAAACTGGGTTAACAGAAGTGAATAAAGATAAACGATAAATCAAATGAGAAGTTACATTAACTGGTGAAGATCCAAGTTTTCCGTGAACTATTCACAGAGTAAATACATTCATGCATAAAAATTGTGTACATAATAAATGTTGGCCACAAAGTTACATATCAGCCAGATTTTTAAAGATTATACTGCTATATATATATATATATATATATATATATATATATATATATTGTTTTGTTTTGGGGGGGGGGTTTATTTCATACAGATTATGCATGCTATTTTATTTTTTGGGAGTCTGTATTTTATATACATTTTTAAATGATAAATAATTTACTTAACCATTGAGTTTCATAAAAAAAATAATGTGTTATAATTATCAGTTGTTTGTTACGTTTTTTTTCTCTGTAAATTGATGAATATGCACCCTACTTCAACGACAGCCATCTGTCAGCTGCATTCTAAATGGGACATTACCTCAACTCATGTAAACTTGCAACTTCAACAGGTTGACATTGCTGCCAAGAAGAATAACTTGCAACACTTGATTAGTAGATAGATATCACATGTACATGCATGCCCACACAACAAAATAAATTATTGCATCACATAATTTCAATAAATAGATAAAATGAATAAAGGAATTGATGTTTATTGTAATAAGAAAAGCAAATATTTGTTCAGCAGGCTTCTCTGCTACAGCACAAAACAATGTTTTTGATCAGCACAAATAAACTTCTTATATCACTTTAATCCCACCTTCTACGACAAATGCCAACAGTCAAAACACTCACTTCAAGAAGAAGGGGAAGTCACCAGAGGATAGATAATCAGAAATGAATCTCTCACTTTCTGGTGTTCACTTTATGAGTACTAAAGAAATTGTTTCTTGAAATTGGAAGAGAACCTCCTCATCATCCGTCCTTTATAGGATGCTAAGTGGGCAAAGTTCTTAAATCTTCTGTAGAGCCAGTCTTAACATATGGATGTGAATCATGGACAATAGGACAACAGACAAGAAAATCAAAGGGGTCTGTAGAAATGAAATGTCGTTTTACAGAAGAATGTTGAGAATATCATGGATAGCTAAGAAGAGTAATAATGACATTCTGAAAGAGGCCAAGCAAAAAGAGAACTAATTTCCAATATTAGGAGGAAACAATCATCATTTTTGGCCATGTAATGAGAAGAGAACAACTGGAATATATTGTATCAACTTGGAAAATTGAGGGATGAAGAGATAGAGGGAAGCAAAGAGAAAAAATACCAGACAGCTTAAGAGAATGGCTTGGCAGAAGGTCAACAACAGAAATGATAAATAACTGTGGAGATCAAAAGTTGTGGAGAGACATGTTCACCTACGCCAGCAGGCCTGGTACTTGATGATGATGAAGGGGGCATAGATGCATTCTGTTGAGGTTTGCAGTAGAACTGATATTTGTGCCTTTTGGTTAAAAACATCCAACTTCAGCATTGCATTTTTGAATATTGGGTTGCTTTCAATCCTTACACACTTGGCCAGACTAAACTGGTTAGTCCGTTTCTAGAGGAACTGTAAAGAGGTGGAATAGAGTCTGGAGGTAGGTGGTCTAGTGCTGACTTTGGCCTCTGGATCAGGTGGTCTAGTGCTGACTTTGGCCTCTGGATCAGGTGGTCTAGTGCTGACTTTGGCCTCTGGATCAGGTGGTCTAGTGCTGACTTTGGCCTCTGGATCAGGTGGTCTAGTGGTGACTTTGGCCTCTGGATCAGGTGGTCTAGTGCTGACTTTGGCCTCTGGATCAGGTGGTCTAGTGCTGACTTTGGCCTCTGGATCAGGATTGTCTAGTGGTGACTTTTGCCTCTGGATCAGAAAGTCCCAGTTCCATCAAAAGTAGAAGAGATTTTTTTCTTTGAATCCATTTTATTCTTGATTTTACTTTACTTTACTTTACTTCACCTTACTTTTGTCTCTGGGTGGTGGCATCTCATGGTCTAGCCCTCTAGGAAGATTGCAGAAAGTAGGATGTCCTGTGTGTACGTGGGCAAGCTGAAGGATCTTTCTTCTTCTTCTTTTCTCTTTCTCACTGATACCTAAAAGGTGTCGTGGTTTATATCATTTGTCGTTCTTGAGCTGCTCAAATTGTCTGAATTAGTGATTTTCCTTTGTTGAAGGACCCTTGACAGTTCAAAATAGAGTATGTCAGAGTGACAGCTGTCCAAACAAACTTGTTAATGAATTTTAAAAAAGCGTCTACTCATGCTGCTATCATAAAAGCACCTTTGTTAATGAAACATAGACCAATCAACCATTAATATCATCAATAATCAAGAAAAGACAATGGACATGTGATGAGGAGAGATAATAAACGAATACCAAAGAGAGCCCTCATGTGGGATACAACAGGTAGAAGAAAAGGACGACCCAGAGAGACACTGAGAAGTACATTGATCAGAGAAGCGAAGGCAGCAGGAATCGGGTCCATCAATTACATTGAGGTGCTTGCGCAGAACAGAGACAAATGAAGAGATTTAATAAATATTTTTTGCAAGGATTGAGACTGTTAGAATGTAAATTTAAAGAAAGAGCATCTGGGTCTATGCCTTATGGGCCGGCCATGGTTCGAAAGGTCAATAGATAGATAGATACTTATGCAGAAGGCCTGAATAAATAGTGCAGATATTTTCATCATCAAGTACCGTGCCTGTTGGCGTAGGTGAACATGTCTCTCCACAACTTTCCATCTCAACAGTTATTTATAATTTATGTTCCTGACCTTCTGCCAAGCCATTCTCTTAAGCTGTCTGGTATCTTTTCTCTTTGCTTCCCTCTATCTCTTTGTCTCTCAATTTTCCCAGTTGTTAAAATATATTCCACTTGTTCTCTTCTCATTGCATGTCCAAAAAATGATGATTGTTTCTTCCTAATTTTGGAAATTAGCTCTCTTTTTGCAGATATTATAGCTTACCATAAACTAACGATGATACAATGCATCAATGACCATTTAATAGGTGCATGCCAAAGAAGAGGGAGCTGCAATAGCTCAGTGGTTAGTGAACTGGACTACATGGGGTAGGGTTCGATCCCAGCCAACGGCTTCCGGGTTCACCCAGCATTAAATGGGTACCGGATTTTTTTCTGGGAAAGTATAGTGGCATGTAATACCAACCGCATTACCCCAAAAATCATGTGCTGAAGGTCTGTAAAATTTATGGTCACTAACACCATATGTTCCCGTGTATTACCGGGGCCTCATTATGAGGGAAGTAAAGAATAGTGACACTGTGACCTTCCAGGCATGTCGTAAGAGGCGACTAAGGAGATTGATCGATGGCTTGACAAGCTGTCATTGTAAAAAAGTATTGTTATGGAAACAAGCAGTGATCTCCACAATATGTGCCATTTTGGCACGCAAGGTTTCTGTTTTTGAGATTGTGGTTCTGCCCTATGTGCCGTCTTTGGCTCGAAAGGACAATAGATAGAACACCATATTCCCTATACACCACTTGGCGTGATGGGGGGCTCTTTTATGCCAAAGAAGAGAAGAGCACTTACCCAAAGTCAGAGGAAGTGACAACATAAAGCAAACAGTGCAACAGTTTAAAATTATAATGAGTGAGGTCATCAGAGGTGTTCTATAACACCCTCAACATCAGAAAGAGAAAAATAGGAAATGTGCTAGTAAAAAAGAACAAATAACTAAATTCCAGAAATGGTGATGGTACTAAATTTCCATTATTTAAATATAACCGACATTGAATATCAGAGAAATAATTAATGCTCAAAATAAATAAAAAAATAACCAAAACCTACAATAAGAAAATGATAAGATTAACACTCAGAACAGTAAAACATTGCTGACTTGAAAAACTAAATCATTTTTTTTTAAAACAGAAGATAATAAATAACAAATTCAGATACATTCCAATTGTTAAAAAATTACATTCCGTAAACATAAAAAGAATTACATTCTAGCATTAAATTATATTACATTCCAGAATTAAATTGTATTACACTCAAGAAGAAGAAGAAAAAAATTGTATTATAAAATTGAAAAAAAAAAAAAAATTTAAGAAAAAAGACTAACAATTACATTTTAGAAAAGAAAATCAGCTAAATTTGGGGAGGGGGGGGGGAATGAGGCGCAATATTTTAGACTAAAATGGCAGTGAATAATATACGATTTCAAAATATGACAGAACATTGAGAGAGCCATGATAGCTCAATGGTTAGTGAACTGGACTACAAAGGACAAGAGGTAGGGTTTGATCCCAACCAACGGCTTCCGGGTTCACCCAGCCTTTAATGGGTACCGGATTTTTTTTCTGGGAAAGTAAAGCGACACGGGCATAGCACCGACCACATTACCCCAAAAATCCTGTGCTGAAGGCCTGTAAAATTTATGGTCACTAACACCATATTCCCTATACGCCACTTGGCGTGATGGGGGTACTTTACTTTTTTACAGAACATCAAGGTTTCTAAAACAGTCATGTCCTACACACCTTGTTTTTTTTAAACTTTTTTTCAATTTCTTTCCATCATTGTTTACTTTTATAGTGAATTCTTTTTTAATATTTAATAACGATTGATTTTTGTTGTTCATCAAATTTTATAACAGCGAATCAGTATTTTATATGACATTGCACCTACATATAAATGTTATCTTTCATATTTAGAATGAAATTGTGCCTTGCTACTGGCTACTAGATGTATGAGTATAATTTTAAAAATGTATCATTCTGTGTATATAGTTTATGCAGTATTTTATTCATTTTGTGTAATAGAAATACAATTGATACAATTAAACATGAAAAAATAGGATCAAATATTTCTAATACTGTATTTAAAAAGTGTATAATATATTTTTGATTCGCTTGTTGTCATATCTTGCATTCTGTACAATAAGTTATATATCATCAGTAACCACCCTAAGCACTAGATTTATTTGATTATAATGGTTAAGGCCACAGTCAATTTCTTAATATAAATAGTTATGATGATAGTACCAATAAACTAAGGATTTCATAAAAGAAAACAAAACTATCTTTCAGGAGCTACTGAGTTAAGTGCTCTGTGCACACCATGAGCTGCGTGTTTCATCCATTTTGATCATGTTTCGATATTCCAATTGTTTACGATGAATGATGATATCGTATGACAGGGAACAGTTGGCTGTGTTCACTTTCTGCGCGGTTTCGCCTTGTCTTTAGGCGTGTGCTGAGACTGCTACGATGGGGACTACAGTTACATTTCTTTGTTTGGGAGATGAGTTAGTAATTCGGATGATTCCACTGGCACGGGCGGTTGAGCGATTATGGATTTTAATTCGTTTGCAGTGATACCGAGGCCTTCCATAACCAAATAACCATAACTATCTTTCATGAAATTCTTTTCAAATTATTCCATGATCACCAGGTTGCGTGTCCTTTGCAGAAAGTTGAGTTGAATTCATCACTGCCCATCTGAAAGAATCTGTTCTTGCTTACTTGTGTTCGCCCGATAACTAAAGGAGTGTACCTCTTCATCATCCGCCCTTAAAAGGACGTTAAGTGGGCGTGTCTCAGCCCATCTGAAAGAATCTGTCTCAACCACTTCTTCTGTTGTAAATTTATTATTTTTTGGCTGTCATCATTTCTTGGCAATCTACAATCAGTAGTTTATCATTGCTACCTGATTTTTTTTTTTCTAGAAAAGACGAGACGATAAGGTTTAGTCCCTAAGCTAGGAAAGATCATCCACATACTTAGTTGTTTAAATATGTAAATTTAAATACAGCAATGCTGTGACATTTTCACAATGTTTAAATGTGTTGAAAGTTGAAAATGCAGATTTAAGCGATATTTTTCCTGAATATACAATTTCCTTAAGAAGAAGAAAGACTTGCAGAAGAAGGTTGAGCCTTACAATTAATGGACAGCCTGTTCAAACAACCATAAAATCACTTTTAGTCAATGAAGGTGACATTTTAAAATGTATTTGTACTATTTTTATAGTTTTCTATTGTGGCGATTCATGATTATCCTATATCATTTCTGTAATAGGACAACAGACAAGAAAATCACTGGAGTCTGTAGAAATGTGGTTTTACAGAAGAATGTTGAGAATACCATGGACAGCTAAGAAGAGTAATGAAAATGTTCGGAAAGAAATCAAAGCAAAAAGAGAGCTAATTTCCAATATTAGGAAGAAACAATCATAATTTTTTTGGCCATGTAAGGAGAAGAGAACATTTGGAAAAATTGAGGGACGAAGAGATAGAGGGAAGCAAAGTGAGAAAATACCTGACATCTTAAGAGAATGGTTTGGCAGACGGTCAGCAACAGAAATTTTAAATAACTGTCGAGATTGAAAGTTGTAGAGAGACATGATCACCTACGCCAGTAGGCCCGGTACTTGATGATGATGATAGTTTTCTGTATATTTTGGAGTGAAATATTTGGAAAATGAATAAATGATATTAAACGATAGATAAAATATTAATTAATACTTCTGTTAACAGCAATTAGACTTACTGCCGTTAAATTGAAATTACATTTCTTTATCCTGTTCTAACATGGACCCTTTCTAAATCACAATTAAGAAAGATAAATACATGTGAGATGCGATGCTTGAGAAAAGTAACAAACAACACAAGAAGAGATAGAATACCAAATGAAACCATAAGAAAAATGGTAGGAACAAAACCCTGCCATGAATATATAGAACAACAACAACTTAAATGGTTTGGCCACCTGGTCAGAATGAATCCTCACCAATCACCATCAAGGGCGTTCTTCTCGAGAATGCATGGAAAAAGACCAAGAGGAAGACCCAGAAGAAGATGGATAGATGCAGTGATAGAGACATGTAACAACAAAGGAAAATCACTAATTCAGACAGTTTGAGCAGCTCAAAAACGATAAATGATATAAACCATGACATCTTTTAGGTATCAGTGAAAAGAGAGAAGAAGAAAAAGAAGAAGAGAAAACAACAATAGAGTAATGATAACAACTAATATTTCTGTTAACTGCCATTTATTTTGATTTACTGCATTAATTAGAAAATCATTACATCTTGTCATGGTGAACAGTCATTCTTTTCCAATTTTTATATAAATTCTAGTTACTTAACAGTGAGATTTATATTTTGTTATTTTTATTTGTATTGAAGTTGCTCTTATAATGATTGGTTTATTTCCAATGGAATAATTATTCAAATTTATTTGTGGAATTAATCATTAATAAAACCACAAGCTACCTGAACATTGTTACATCCTGATGAAGAAGAGAAACTTATCAAAGAATATGAAGCTTGATAATTGAGGAACAACTTATGCCTGTTACCAGAACAACTAAAAAACAACCTTTAAAGTGAAACAGAATAATGATTTTCGATGTGAATGACTGAAGGAAAGTAAGAAAAGTGTGATGACCTCAAGTGTGCTTCCATATTTTTTTTTTTTTAGCTATGTAGTGAAAGAAAAGAAAACAAACGATAAATTTTTAAAACAACTGAAAATGAAAAGAGAACTACTAAACGCAATTAGAACTAGACAAATGAAATTTTTGGGGCATGTTAAAAGACACAGCAGCCTAATAAAAAGTAATATTGGAAGGGAAAATACAAGGTAAAAGAGGCAGACCAAGACTAATATGGACGA
Organism: Megaustenia siamemsis; assembly: GCA_032433765.1. Classification (NCBI taxonomy): domain Eukaryota; kingdom Metazoa; phylum Mollusca; class Gastropoda; order Stylommatophora; family Ariophantidae; genus Megaustenia; species Megaustenia siamemsis. The sequence continues at coordinate 28,863,842 of JAVIAB010000041.1, forward strand.
GTAACATCAAAAGATGTACAATCTGCACCATCAAAGCAAGAGACAGAGTGGAATGGTGCTCCATTCAGCCAACCTTCGATGTGGTGTGACGGCACTCAATGATGATGATGCAAGAATAAAAATGATGCTGATGCCTTTCATAAACTGTCACAAATTTATCAAATTAAGTTATCTTCTGACCTTGTGCAGGACGAAATAATAAATACAATAACGAGACATCATTCATGTCATAATGACACAATTGGTCAGAAAGATAAATGTTGTATATGCTGCAGAGGATACAACATGCTCCAGAAAAAGAGGTGACACAATGAATCCATATCTACAAAAACCTGAATGGAGATGTTAGAAGCTTGGGATGACTGCTTCATCATTAAATGTGAATGACTGAACGAAAGTAAGAAAAGTGTGATGACTGCTTCATAATTAAATGTGAATGACTGAAGGAAAGTAAGAAAAGTGTGATGACCTCAAGCCTGCTTCCATTTTTATTTTTTTATAATTTTTTTTTTTTTTAGTTATTTAGTACTACCATATCTACATTTGCATTTCCTTTTCAATGTCCCCTTAGAGCTGCAACAATAAATTGGTGGGGGACCTGGTTTAATGATCCAGATGTGAATACCTCAATCATCTCACACATAAACTTGAGGAAAGAACGTGCACAATGAGAAAGAAATAACCACTAAATATTACTTTTGGGGTTTTTTTTTTAAACTTTCCATTTCGATTGCGGGCAGTGAGAAGTTAGTCAGAAAATGTGCGGTGTTGGTTGCTCAATAAAAAAAAAATGTAGATGCTAGTTCTATCCTGCACTTATAACCAATAGACTTGCATACCTTTATTTGTGTTATCCCGACTGGTCGATCTTCAGTTTGATCGACCTGCCTCTTCATTTTTTTTCTTCTGACTAGTCAGTCAGCAGCCTGTGTGCTTTGTGACATCTGGTAGGGCGACAACAAAGTCTGTCAACTTTATGCACTCTGTGGTTGTCATTTGTAGTACTCTGGATTTGGTCCGTGAGGTTTATTCTTTTTTCTCATTGATGACCTGCTTTTCATTCAGAATCCTCTCCATGACAGTTCTTCCTGAACTTCCTCAGGGGACATGACCTATTCAGCTCCAATGTCTGTACATCTCTTCACAGGTGTGGCTCCTGAGCCATTCTTGGCTACTAACTTTGTTTGGCCACAGAAAAACCTTATTGGGATTATGCATAACCTTGAGAGGATGGTTCAAGTGCCCATGCTTCCAAACAATTTCAGTGAATAGGAACCTATATTGCCAGGTTTCTTTGTAGTGTGTGCCATTATAACATTCCCATAATCACTTTAGCATTTTATATTATAGCATCATAATGGTTTTTAATTTGTCATAAGAATTAATTGTGAAATATTAATTGTAGTATTTGATAGTTGGTTATGGTATAACATAATAACTGCTGAACAGTGAATAAAGTATAACTTTTCTTTTTTAAATACCACATATGTTGTACATACATATATCTGGCCATATTGCATGTGAAAATTTTTGTGGCAGCAGAAATTTGTTCAATTTAATGATTTTAATGACAGTCATGCTTCTGCGTGATTTCACCACATAAGGGGACAGGTTGGTCTCGAGGCAAGACGCCGGCCTTGAGACAGAGAGGTTGTGGGTTCAAATCCTGGCTAGTTGGGATTTTTATTTATGATTTCTCTCTGCGGCAACCACCCCGGTCTCAGGCCTGGCTTGAAACATCAATTGCTCATGGATGGAAAAATATGAGTACCTCCAAAGTTAGAGTTATCTGCCTGTGCAGCGAGGGACCCCTGTGCACATGGCTGCCAGGGAAAAACGGATTAACACGCAAAATTCAGTTCCTAGTCTCTAGGAACTATGTCAGAGGTAAAAGCTGGTGAACACCAAAAAAAAATGTCACCACATAATCTGTTTGTTAGTAAACTTGATATTGTTCTAAGCTGGCCATTATTTGTTTGGAGATGTGAGAAAAGTGTCCAGGTTTTGTTCAATTCATAAATAAAACTCTTTAAACTTGATATGTTATTTTTCAGTTAAAAATGATTAAATAAAAAATACATTTGGGGACATTAAATACTTGATGAAATGAACAATGTAGTTTTCACACTGGCTATGAAGGTACTAGGAAGGCTATTCAAATCAAATGTACTATCAACCCTTACGTATGCGTGTGAAAGCTGGAAAACAACAAGAGATATAGAAACAAAGTTGAACGCATTCGAAAATAAATGTCTAAGGAAAATACTTGGTATAGAATGGAACGAATTCAAAACAAACGAGGAAATTAGAGAAATCGCCAATCAACCACTAATATCTTCAGTAATAAAGAAAAGACGATGGTCATACGTTGGACATGTGATGAGAAGAGATAATAATCGAATAGCAAAGCAAGCCCTCATATGGGAAACAACAGGTAAAAGAAAAAGAGGAAGACCCAGGGAGACACTGAGAAGAACATTGATGAGAGAGGCAAGAGCAGCAGGAATCGGCTCCCTCAATGAGATAGAACTGCTTGCACAGAACAGAGACAGATGGCGAGATTTGATAAAATATCTTTAAAAGAAAACTGCTAGAACAAAAATTCATATAGGAGAAGGTGTATCTTGGTCTACGCCCTATGGGCCGGTTACGGCTCGAAAGGTCAATAGATAGATAGATGAAGGTACAGAATAATAATGTTGATAACATTCTGTGTTCTAAGGCGATGGGTTTCAGCAAACAAAAATTTTCTTGCTTCCTCATGTTCACTCAACGACTATCTTTCTATTGTCCTTTCAAGCCGAAGACAGCACTTGAGGCAGAAATGCTACTCGTGTCCAATAACCTTCGTTATCAAGTGTCAGACTTTGCACAGTACCTGCATTGTATCTCACCACATGGTTCTGTTTCAGGCTAGTCACTGAATCTTAGTTAGACAGCTGATGCTTGCTGTTGTTGCCTCTTTCCTCAATATTCTTTTTAATGTTTGTCTAAGTTGGCTCTTTTTCTTTTGTCCTCTGGTTTCTATTTGCTTTGAAATTCTACTCGACGACTTCTAAAGGAATAAATGGTCCTCATTGTCTAGTTTAGTTTAGTAAATGGATCATCTTCATTGATCATCTTACATGCCCATTAGTATTCAGATCTCCCCAGTATCTCCCTCAGTGTGCGGAGACTAATGACTCTAGTTGTCTGTTGATTTATTATTCATTTGTATTTCTCTGCACAGTCCTCTTTTCTGGCATCCCCAGGATTTGACCTCTTCATCATGCACCCTTAAAAGGATGTTAAGTGGGCATAGATGTGTTGTACTGAGCTTCATGGATGTGTTGTACTGAGCTTCATGGATGTGTTGTACTGAGCTTCATAGATGTGTTGTACTGAGCTTCATAGATGTGTTGTACTGAGCTTCTTAGATGTGTTGTACTGAGCTTCATAGATGTGTTGTACTGAGCTTCTTAGATGTGTTGTACTGAGCTTAATAGATGTGTTGTACTAAGCTTCTTAGATGTGTTGTACTGAGCTTCATAGATGTGTTGTACTGAGCTTCATAGATGTGTTGTACTGAGCTTCTTAGATGTGTTGTACTGAGCTTCATAGATGTGTTGTACTGAGCTTCATAGATGTGTTGTACTGAGCTTCATAGATGTGTTGTACTGAGCTTCTTAGATGTGTTGTACTGAGCTTCTTAGATGTGTTGTAGTGATCTTCATGGATGTGTTGTACTGAGCTTCATAGATGTGTTGTACTGAGCTTCTTAGATGTGTTGTAGTGATCTTCATGGATATGTTGTGCTGATCTTGTCACAAAGCTGTGATATTTGTGCTTTTGGCCCAGCACATTTGATTTTAGCCTGATGTTTTGGAGTCCGAGGGTGCCTTTGCTCTTGATGCCACACTTGGCCAGACAAAACTACACAAATATGGAGTTGGCTGTCTCTGAAGAGGCCCAACAACATACAGAAATGGAAGAAATAGCACAAGGCAGTACTAAATCTATACCAATGAAAAGTCATATAGAAATGTTTGGAATACGTTATGGACCACGTATAAGGTGGCAAAACATACTGCCTGGAAATCTAAATGAAACTGAATAACAATAAAAAGTATGTCCAATATGGTCTGCATGGATAAGACACCGTCATCTTTGGACAGTGCAAATATACGACAGAGACATCATTTATACCACACATACATGATCACAAGAACAGACACATAACAGCTGAGTATATATGCAGGGAACCAATGGATATTAATGAAAAAAGTGAAACATGCAGAAATAAATGTCATTGCTCTTATGGATCCAGCAATCTGTGAGCTGACACCATTCAGCCCAATGCCACGTAATATCTGCAGTTTTCCTGAGTTCACATGTTATTCCATACAAGGTGTTTTATTTATCAGGTCTTTGAGGAAGTAGAGTTGATCTGATACTGGTGAGCTTTGGACAGTCAAAAAGGTGATGTTCCACTGTTTCAATTAGGTATTCACAGAGCGGACATGCTGAAGTTTGGTTTTGTTGTATTCTGTTGATGTGGTTGTTCAGTGGTACATGACCAGTTCTCAGTCTAAAGATGGTGGTTTGATCTCTTCTTTTTTAGTTTTTTAATGTTGTCATGGGGGTTTTCTTCACAGATGACCAATGCCTAATATTATGAGGATGAAAACCTGCTACAGCAGCATATAACATCTCTAGATAAAAGCTGCACAAACTACAGTATGAGAATTAACACAGCAAAAACAGAGGCTATAAGAATAAGCAAATTGAGACACCCATTAAACATCAAGATCAAAGACAAAGAAATAAAACAAGTAGAGGAATTCAAGTATTTAGGCGCAATGTTCACAGAAGATGGAAAACTAGACAGAGAAAATGACATGAGAATACAAAAAGCAAATGCTGTCACATACCAGCTTTCACCATTGTTAAGACATCCAAACATTTCTATGCCAGCTAAACAACAAATGATAAATAGCATCTTCATACCAACTTTGTGCTATGAAAGTCAAACATGGACCCTTTCTAAATCCCATTTAAGAAAGATCAATACATGTGAGATGCGTTGCTTGAGAAAAGTAACAAACAACACAAGAAGAGATAGAATACCAAATGAAACCATAAGAAAAATGGTAGGAACAAAACCCTGCCATGAATATATATAACAACAACAACTTAAATGGTTCGGCCACCTGGTCAGAATGAATCCTCACCAATCACCATCAAGGGCGTTCTTCTCGAGAATGCATGGGAAAAGACCAAGAGGAAGACCCAGAAGAAGATGGATAGATGCAGTGACAGAGACATGTAACAACAAAGGAAAATCACTAATTCAGACAATTCGAGCAGCACAAGAACGACAAATGATATAAATCACGACACCTTTTAGGTATCAGTGAAAGAGAAAAGAAGAAAGAAGAAGATGGGGGTTTGGCTCTGTAATGCATTTAAAACATTTTTATCATAGCCCATCCATCCATTCAACCACTATTCTCTCATCATCATCATTGAGTGCCATCTCTGCAACAAAGGTTGGCTACCATGGAGTGCCATTCTGCTCTGTCTCTTGCTTTAGTGGTGCAGGTTGTCATAGGCTGATTTGTCCATCTTTTGATGTTACTCGTCCATGTTAGTCTTGGTCTGCCTCTGCTACCTTGTATTTTCCCCTCCAGGATTACTTTTAGTAGGCTGTTGTGTCTTTTAACATGGCCCAAAAATCACATTTGTCTTGTTTGAATTGTGTTTAGTAGTTCTCTTTTAAATTTTAGTTGTTTTAAGACTTCATTGTTTGTTTTCTTTTCCTTCCATCCAATTCTACCTATTCTTCTGTATATCCACATTTCAAAGGCTTCAATTCTCTGTTCTGTTTTCTTGCCTAATGTCTATGTTTCTGCACCATATAGGAATATTGAGAGGATGTAACATTTTGCTATTCTTAGTTTTAGCCCTGGTGTTATTTGTTTTGATGTTAGTATGTTCTTTACGAAACTATTCTCTACTGTTGGAATTTATGATTTGTTTGGCTGTGTTTAATGATATGTCAGTGTTAAATTGTGTATGTCTGGATCATCTCTTATTTAATGTATCTGCTTTATCATTTTCTGGGGTGTTGGAGTGGCATGGGATCTACTGCATCACTAGCCTTGTGGTGTATGAATTAATGAGATTATCTATGTCCATGGTGAGTTCTGGCTTGTTTATGTTACTTTCTAGAGTCTGTAGAGCTGATCTGGAATCAGTAAATACATTTCTCCTCTTTGCTGGCGTGGTGTCAAAAACAGTAATCAAATGATACACTAAGGTTTTCTGCGTCTTATTTCTGCTTTATAAATGTTGCAGACTTCACCACACAGCTCTTCTGCTGGCAGAAATAAATAAAGCCATTCAGATACCTTTCGGGAGCATAGACCATGGATAAGGCAGCACCATCCATTCATATTCTTGGATAGTTTCTCTGTTTTCTTCCTGTACAGGCCTATGTTCTGGAGAGCTTTCCTAGTGTTATTTTAACTTGACTGTTTGTTTTCACATTGTGTTTCCAGATTCACTTCCTTTTTTAAGAATATGTTAGTTCATTGTCTGTATTTTTGTAACTTGTGGAATTTTTTTAATTTATAAGTGACAGGTTGTTAGCTCCAACCTCCTTAGTCACTTCATTCCATATTACAAAGATTCTGTTCTTTTCTTTCTGGACTATAGTCAGGACCTGGTACTCAAATAAGTGAAACAAGACAGCAACCAGTCACTTTTCATTAAAGTTGGGAATCTTTAAAACTGACGGAAAAATAATTCACTGGTCAAGTCTGAGGTGAAGAAGGGAAGAGAAGAGGAAAGAGGGCTAGTTAATTACTTTATAAATAATATATACTCATATATAATATATGTAAAGTCATATACTTGTAGATCAGCAGGTACGCTTACACTCTAATAATCCTTTCTTGTAGCCTTGGTTTGCATATTGATATACTTTTTATGATGATCTACTTTCCATTGAAATTAAAAGATCATACAAACTGAAATGAGGTGTTTCAAGAATATTGAAAGTAAAATGTAAATACAAAATCTGAAAGTAATTTTAATGTCATGAAGAATATACTAACATCAAAACACATAACACCAGGGCTAAAACTAAGAATAGCAAAATGTTACATCTTCTCAATATTCCTATATGGTGCAGAAACATGGACACTGGACAAGAAAACAGAACAGAGAATTTAAGGCTTTTGAAATGTGTATATATAGAAGAATAGGTAGAATTTTATGGAAGGAAAAGAAAACAAACGATGAAGTCTTAAAACAACTAAAAATGAAAAGAGAACTACTAAGCACAATTCAAACAAGACAAATGCGATTTTTGGGCCATGTTAAAAGACACAACAGCCTACTAAAAGTAATCCTGGAGGGGAAAATACAAGTTAAAAGAGGCAGACCAAAACTAACATGGACGAGTAACATCAAAAGATGGACAAGTCAACCTATGACAACCTGCACCATCAAAGCAAGAGACAGAGCAGAATGGCGCTCCATGGTAGCCAACCTTCGTTGCGGAGACGGCACTCGATGATGATGAAATAAAATTATTAGAAGAGTGGGTCTTTCAATAATTTGCACTATTTGGACATGTATTAAACCTAGCAGCAAGCATCACTTCTAAATGTACATGAACAATTAGATGCAACAACAGAGAAGGAAAAGAAGACATAACACACATAGATTAACAAAACATACATTGCCACAATCAATGCTCTGTCAAGAATCCTCCATTTTCCCTTGGTTTCATAAGGACAGAGAAGAGAATAGCTTTCAAATTATAGTTTAGGAATACTCTTACTAGCTTCCTGAATTTAGCAAAATTTATTCTAGTCATTGAATCAGTGTCATTGCTGTGGGGGCATCTCCATATCAGCTCCACCGCCTTTCCCACCTTTTATCGAAGTGTACTCACACTGTTCTTGTAAGGGTGTTGATTGTAGAGACATCTATTTTCCCACCTTTTATCGAAGTGTACTCACACTGTTCATGTAAGGGTGTTGATTGTAGAGACATCTACTTTCCCAGCTTTTATCGAAGTGTACTCACATTGTTCTTGTAAGGGTGTTGATTATAGAGACATCTACTTTCCCAGCTTTTATCGAAGTGTTCTTGTAAGGGTGTTGATTGTAGAGACATCTACTTTCCCAGCTTTTATCGAAGTGTACTCACACTGTTCTTGTAAGGGTGTTGATTGTAGAGACATCTACTTTCCCACCTTTTATCGAAGTGTTCTTGTAAGGGTGTTGATTGTAGAGACATCTACTTTCCCAGCTTTTATCGAAGTGTACTCACATTGTTCTTGTAAGGGTGTTGAAATTAGAGACATCTACTTTCCCACCTTTTATCGAAGTGTACTCACATTGTTCTTGTAAGGGTGTTGAAATTAGAGACATCTACTTTCCCACCTTTTATTGAAGTGTTCTTGTAAGGGTGTTGATTGTAGAGACATCTACTTTCCCACCTTTTATCGAAGTGTACTCACACTGTTCATGTAAGGGTGTTGATTGTAGCGACATCTACTTTCCCAGCTTTTATCGAAGTGTACTCACATTGTTCTTGTAAGGGTGTTGAAATTAGAGACATCTACTTTCCCACCTTTTATCGAAGTGTACTCACATTGTTCTTGTAAGGGTGTTGATTATAGAGACTTCTACTTTCCCACCTTTTATCGAAGTGTTCTTGTAACGGTGTTGATTGTAGAGACATCTACTTTCCCAGCTTTTATCGAAGTGTACTCACACTGTTCATGTAAGGGTGTTGATTGTAGAGACATCTACTTTCCCAGCTTTTATCGAAGTGTACTCACATTGTTCTTGTAAGGGTGTTGAAATTAGAGACATCTACTTTCCCACCTTTTATCGAAGTGTACTCACATTGTTCTTGTAAGGGTGTTGATTATAGAGACATCTACTTTCCCAGCTTTTATCGAAGTGTACTCACACTGTTCTTGTAAGGGTGTTGAAATTAGAGACATCTACTTTCCCAGCTTTTATCGAAGTGTACTCACACTGTTCTTGTAAGGGTGTTGATTGTAGAGACATCTACTTTCCCAGCTTTTATCAAAGTGTACTCACACTGTTCATGTAAGGGTGTTGATTGTAGAGACATCTACTTTTCCAGCTAAACACTGCAGATTGACCAGATCCCTTTTCCACCTTTAGGTCACTACCTCAATATATTGGTCCCACCCATTCTCTGAAGAAATGCACCTGATTTTCTGAATGCAAGGGACGATTTATGTTTCTTACCATGTTAAAATAAGCTTGGACCTGAGCAGATCTGTATTGCACTGTAAGTACCTCATTGAACGGATAGGTCTCTCTCTGGTGGTATTCTTGTCTTTTTTACAACACGCCATTCCCTCCATATTGGAACACATGTCAAGTTTTCCCCAATCCTTTCTTTCATTACTGTCTCCTCTGCTCTTTTCCATGTATAATTATCTTTGTGATCTGTCTGAAGGTTTTGTCTTCATGTGTTCCTTGGTCAAGCTTGTAGTTGGCTTGCGTAGTGTGTGTGTTCATCGTCACTATCTTTCTCTTATCACTTCTTAAATGGTGGGTTGATTCTTTAACAACTTGGTTTTTTTTTTTTTTTTTTTTTTTTTGTAATGGGACTGGGTTGCTGGCCCTACATCCAATCCTCCTTTTATATTTGGGCTTGAGAAGTGGAGTTCCCAAACACATATCTTATCTACTGTCCTTTTGAGCCGAGGACAGAATCTTTGTATTTAGATGTATCCAATGTATTTTCAATTTCTTTAGCAGTTGTTTCCCAAATAGAAAAAAAAGTGCAGATAATAAATTTAATTTGAAAATTCAGAGCTTTGTTATTGTGATTTCTAAAAATCCTTTGTCTAAGAAAAAGTTCTCTCTACCCCATGCTTAGCATTGAAAGATGGTGTTAGCGCCCATAATTTTCCATTCTATAGCATTGAAAGATGGTCTAAGCACCTATAATTTTCCATTCTATAGCATTGAAAGATGGTGTTAGCGCCCATAATTTTCCATTCTATAGCATTGAAAGATGGTGTTAGCGCCCATAATTTTCCATTCTATAGCATTGAAAGATGGTGTTAGCGCCCATAATTTTCCATTCTATAGCATTGAAAGATGGTGTTAGCGCCCATAATTTTCCATTCTATAGCATTGAAAGATGGTGTTAGCACCTATAATTTTCCATTCTATAGCATTGAAAGATGTGTTAGCGCCCATAATTTTCCATTCTATAGCATTGAAAGATGGTGTTAGCGCCCATAATTTTCCATTCTATAGCATTGAAAGATGGTGTTAGCGCCCATAATTTTCCATTCTATAGCATTGAAAGATGGTGTTAGCGCCCATAATTTTCCATTCTATAGCATTGAAAGATGTAGCACCTATAATTTTCCATTCTATAGCATTGAAAGATGTGTTAGCGCCCATAATTTTCCATTCTATAGCATTGAAAGATGGTGTTAGCGCCCATAATTTTCCATTCTATAGCATTGAAAGATGGTGTTAGCGCCCATAATTTTCCATTCTATAGCATTGAAAGATGGTGTTAGCACCTATAATTTTCCATTCTATAGCATTGAAAGATGGTGTTAGCGCCCATAATTTTCCATTCTATAGCATTGAAAGATGGTGTTAACACACATAATTTTCCATTCTATAGTACACAATTCTACACAATTTTGTAGGTGCTATGGTCTGTTTCACCTTTTACTTCACAGAGAAATCTATGGAGCCTATTTTTAAAGGCTGGGCAAAACTCCAAAGTTTTGTCAGTGAAAAAAAAAAGAACATTTTTGCACATCAGATCTGTGGGAGGTGCGTGTGGCTGTGCGGCTTAAACCACTGTTTCACTAACCACTGCTGGATAGTCAGCATACAGTGTTCGAAATCCATGGTAGACAGAAGGGATTTTTTCTATCGGGGGGTGAAATAAAAATCCTATCTCACACGTCGTGGTGACTGCTTTGGCCAAGCGGCCTTTATCCCTTTGGTTCTATCGCATGTCCACCGATATACACCAGCAATGGTTAATATGTGTCGTAAAGATAGTTTAAAAAAAAAATCTGTGGTTCATTCGTAGGTTTGCCCTCCTCAGATCTGATGGTGAGTTATTGAGTTATTGAGTTATTTGCGGGTCATCATCATTGCACTCCGAACCTGTCCATAGGTGCTCAGATCCCCTCCTCAGCAATTCCCTCAGTGTCCAGCGACTGACGACTCCAGTTCTATGTTGGTTGATAAGTCTTCTTACACGGCCACCAAGTTTCTCATTTCTGGCTGTGCCCATCTTAACTCCCATTTCCATCATCCGAAGAAGCGACGTTGATCTATGTTTGTCGAAGTCCTGTGCTCTTCCCACATCTCGGAGTGCATTGATGACGTCCGCCCGATCCATCGGTTGCCCGTCCTCAACGACAGCGCAGCTAGCCAACCTGTCCGCTCTCTCATTTCCCCGTACTCCCGCATGTCCAGGGACATAGACAAAGGTGACCTTACGTATTTTGGATTTCTGCAACGACTCTACCCATTGCATGCGTACAAAGCCCGCCTCCACTTTTTTTATCATGCTCATCGAATCACTCAGTATACATGCGTGGATGTAGTCTTGTGACTCTAACCATTTGAATGCCTTGGTCACTGCCATCACCTCCATTGTCATGCTACTCGTGGTCATGGCGTATGCACCACTGTCTTCCTTGGCTATTCTGCCTGCCGAACGTGCTGTAAATGCCCATGCACTTTTTTCGTGTCGTCTTACAGATCCGTCTGTATAGATGACTGCATCTTTCTCATCGGTGTTATCGCAGATGAGACCGTTGACCTCAGCATTAACCACGACTGGGTTCTGTTCCCTACTCTTCCTGTCGAGTGTGACAATACATGATAAAGTCCCTTGAATGACGCAGGCACCGGTATCCACTCCTCACCAACGCTGAGATTGGTAAGCCCACATACCTGTTTGATGACATCTTCTGCTCGGCCCACCCATGATTTGCCTCTTTTTAGCCTGGTACCTTTCTCTGTGTTGAGCACGTGGTGCAATGGATGCTCTGTATCTGTACTAATCTTCAGGTATGCTCGTGCTCTCCAGATCTTGATTCTGTCATCCATGGTTGGAAAGTCAAGAAGATACCTCATTGCCACACAGGGAGTGTCCCTCGTACATCCCAGGATAATGCGCATGGCTTCATTTTGTATTTTCTCCAGCCTATCAATTTGAGTCGTACTGACAGTAAGAATTGCCAGGGCATACTCTATTGGTGCGAGGACTAATCCCTGGAACAGAAGAGTTAGTAGCCTCTGCTCGATGTTGGCAGCTAATCCTTTGCGGGATTTTGTTATCACATGGTCAACGTGGTCCCGAAAACACAGGCTGCGATCAAACTTAACTCCGAGGTATGTCATCAACTTGTCCCTGGTCACCTCATCAGCTCCCATTCGTACTACCGGTGTGGTCGTATTAACGATATGATTGTTAAGGGAGAACCATGAAACTGATGCTTTATTAGGATTAACCAAGGCACCTGAAATCCCACACCAGGAAGAAATGCGATCGAGTTCGTCTTGCATTGTGGAGGCGATTCCCCGTCTGTCTCTTCCCTGTCGATATACCATAATATCATCAGCAAAAGTCATAGTTCTTCCCCTCCCATCCAGCTGTTGGGCCGTGATCGTTATTGTGTACACATTAAATAGAACTGGTGACAATGGTGTGCCTTGTGGCAGCCCTGGGCAAATGGATGTTGGCTCGGAGACCAACTTCCACATCTGAGTATCACCTTCCTCTGAAACAGTGCCGCGGCGATCCATCTTATGAGGAAGGGGTTCACCGCCAGTTTGAGAAGCATATGCATGAGATATTCAAATGGTACCCTGTTGTATGCATCCTCCAGATCTATAGCAGCAGCACAAGTCTCCTCTCGTCTGTGGAAGCCTTCGAAGACGTCATAGGCAAATACTGCCGCATTGAGCCATGTCTCTTTGTTATATCTATAACCTCCGAGTGTGGATGGGAATACGCGTTTCTGTTCAAGGCGACACGTGAGGACACGGGCAACTATTTTCTCCAGCAGCTTGCCCGCAGTGTTCTGCATTGTGATGATTCTGTAGGCACTGATCTGAGAATGGTCCTTGTTTGGCTTCGGTAGCGGTAGTAAGTGGCTGTGTAGCCACTCCTCCTTAATCTGGCCACTCCGAATACTGGCATTAAACTCATTGGCCAGTGTTGTCAAGTCGTCATCAGCTAAATCGCCTATGTCATCATACCGAACACCATCTGGACCAGGAGCAGTGTTGTGTGACCTTTTAAGTGTCGCGCGAATGGTATCGGTTGTGATTGTGAGATCTTCTTCCAGCCCTACATCCTCACACAAATTTGACAAATATCCCCGTATCCTCATTCTTACAGCCTCATTTCTTTGGTCCGTCTGCTCAATGTAGCGGGCAAGCAGGGCCTTCCCTTTGCTCTCATCAGATTTGTGCCATATCTGGTCTGTGCTCTGAAAGTCTGGTATACCTCTGTGTCGTGGTGTGCCATTCATGCACTGATGAAGGCGCCAGAATGTGGCTAGCGATTTTTTCAGTGATGGTGAGATCTGATATTAGCTCTCAGATAATGGTGAAGAACAGGTCTAGTGTACATTCATCATCATCATCAAGTACCGTGCCTACTGGCGTAGGTGATCATGCCTCTCCACAATTTTCGATCTCGGCAGCTATTTATCATTTCTGTTGTTGACCTTCTGCCAAGCCATTCTCTTAAGCTGTCTGTTATTTTTTCTCTTTGCTTCCTTCTATCTCTTCGTCTCTCAATTTTTCCAGTTGTTACAATATATTCCAGTTGTTCTCTTCTCATTATATGGCCAAAAATGATGATGATTGTCTCTTCCTAATATTGGAAATTAGAGGAAGGACTGAGCGAATGTTTCCCAATAGAAACTGGGGTTAAACAAGGATGTATTTTATCGCCCTTGTTATTTGGAATTGTTATGGACTTCATAATGAAGAAATGCTGCACTGGTAATAAAGGCATCGAATGGATACAAGGAGACCATTTGGAGGACCTCGACTTTGCTGATGACATAGTTCTCACCAGCAGTCAGATAAAAACGATGCAGGAAAACACAAATGAACTATCATCAATAGCCAGCAAAATTGGGCTTGAGGTCAATCATGAAAAGACTAAAGTCATGAAAAGTTTAATTCCAACAAGTGACAAAATATACATGGAAAACAAACCAGTAGAAGAGATCGATCACTTTATCTATCTTGGAAGTCACATTGATTGAGAAGGGGATACGAGCAAAGAAATTAGAATCAGAATGGCTAAAGCAGCAATGTCTTTCAGAAGCCTTGAAAAGTTATGGAAATCAAAACTCATCAGCACAAACACAAAACTTAGGCTATTCAAATCAAATGTACTATCAACCCTTACGTATGCGTGTGAAAGCTGGAAAACAACAAGAGATATAGAAACAAAGTTGAACGCATTCGAAAATAAATGTCTAAGGAAAATACTTGGTATAGAATGGAACGAATTCAAAACAAACGAGGAAATTAGAGAAATCGCCAATCAACCACTAATATCTTCAGTAATAAAGAAAAGACGATGGTCATACGTTGGACATGTGATGAGAAGAGATAATAATCGAATAGCAAAGCAAGCCCTCATATGGGAAACAACAGGTAAAAGAAAAAGAGGAAGACCCAGAGAGACACTGAGAAGAACATTGATGAGAGAGGCAAGAGCAGCAGGAATCGGCTCCCTCAATGAGATAGAACTGCTTGCACAGAACAGAGACAGATGGCGAGATTTGATAAAATATCTTTAAAAGAAAACTGCTAGAACAAAAATTCAGATAGGAGAAGGTGTTTCTTGGTCTACGCCCTATGGGCCGGTTACGGCTCGAAAGGTCAATAGATAGAATATTGGAAATTAGTTCTCTTTTTGCTTTGACCTCTTTCAGAATGTTTTCATTACTCTTCTTAGCTGTCCATGGTATTCTCAACATTCTTCTGTAAAACCACATTTCTACAGACTCCAATGATTTTCTTGTTTGTTGTCCTAATGTCCATGATTCGCATCCATATGTTAAGACTGGCTCTACATAACATTTAAGAACTCTTTTTCTTGTTTCTATTGTCAAAAATAGATTGCATAGTATCATTTTTTGGAAAGATGCTTTTGCCTGAGCCATTCTACATCTCACCTCTTTTGTACATCTTCCGTCTGAGGTTAACAAAGTTCCCAAATATTTAAATTCATTTACCTGTTTTAATATTGTTCCACTTGTCTTTATTTTGCACTGAGGTGATGTCTTTTTCTTTGTTGTTACCATTACCTCTGTCTTTTTGCTATTAAGGCTGAGTCCTTTATTTTTGCTTTCCTTCACAACAATGTCCAACATTTCTTGTAACTCATTTTCACTCTTAGCGATTAAGACTGTATCATCAGCATACCTTAGATTATTTATATTATAACCTCCAATTGTTATTCCAGGCGTGTCCCTTATGGATCTTAAAATAATCTCACTATAAATATTAAACAAATCTGATGACAGCACACAACCCTAACACCCTGTTTTATTTGTTGAAACATTCCCAATTGGTTTCCAGTTCTTATGGCCACTGTTTGTTGCCAGTACATGTTCTTTATTATTCTTATGATATAAATTTCATTGCTTGTTCCTTTATCTCTAACAAAACCACACTGTTCATCGCTAATTTCTGGATTGATTTTGTTTTGCACGATGATTCATTATGTACATTCAGAAAACACTAAAGGGCTCTTGGCAGTTGGAAATTGAAATGAGTAGGCCAAAAATGATTGTTGCCATGGAAAATTGATAGGAGAAAACCTGGCCACAAACTTAAAACTCTTGACAATAAAAAAAATTAGAGTTATCTCTGAGGTTGGAGAATAGTTGCCTGCATTCTGAGGCATGGCCTCTGGTGCCAACTATGAAAAAAAAATTGGACTGATGGAACATTGAAACACTGGGCAGCATAGGTCAACTGAGGAGCAAAAGACAGCAAATTATATCTTCCTTAAGGCAGATAAGGAAGGAAAGACATCTATTGCAGACGAGGCAAAAATTGTGAGAAAAATTCTATACAAAACATGGCTCTTGATGCTAAAAATGAGTGTCTCTCAAGTTGTAGAACACCCACTTACAGTTAAGCCGTTGTCCGAGTTTAAAAGGAGTGGAGTAGGATCTTACAGCAGTCGGCCTTTGAATACTTTGTTAGGTTGCTATCTTGATGGAAAGTGAAAAGGAGGAAGTAGTTTCTGGGCAAGAGCAGAAGAAATAAAACCCACCTTGTATTGGTTATCACTTGGTTTAGACCAAGACTTCAATACTCTTACATTTTTGACACTCAACCTTCTTCAATGTTTACCTTTCAAAGCAAACTAGAAAATTACAAAGAACGCCACAAGATGTAAAAATGTCATTATTTAATCTATTTTGTGAAGTATTACGATTCAGAAATAGAAAATTACGTGACAAAGCACTTACAACATATAATACAGACAAACCACCTTTAATTATTAACTCATCCATCAACTTATCATACAACAGCATTAAAACACATGTGATATAACCTACATGGTGATTTACAAATCTTGATAACCTTGTCAGTCCAGGCCAACATCTTAATTTGACGATAACAGATTTTTAAAAACATTGCAGGTCCCTAAATTATAAATGAGGTTAGCAACAGTTATTCTATTTCATTAAAAAAAAAAAAAACTGCCCCCCCCCCTCCCCCCCTAATTATTACTTCCAGTGACACATGAGTGTTAGATTTGTTTCATTTGACGTTGGATCAAGCAACGTGTGCTCCATAAAAATGACTTCCCCCCCCCCCCCCACAAAAATTTGGCCAATTTAAAACCAATGAACGGGGCCCTGAGTCTCACACGTCGTGGCGACTGCTTGACCAAGCGGCCTTTATCCCTCGGGTTCTATCTTTGCCCCCTGACATACACCAGCAATGTTACTATGTGTCGTAAAGATAGTTTTTTTTTTTAGATGGGGAAATTTTCTTCAGCTGTCGGCAAGACATCAAACAAATCTTTGTATCATGGGAGAGGCAGCAAATGATGTTAAGAGGAAAGTAAATATATGGGCTGGACTGACAGCAGAAGTGTGAATAGACAAAGTAATACATCCAGGGTTTCAGGTCATAAGTTGAACCTAAGCCAGGAAATGATTAATGCATCCAATTCCTGTGCCTCTCCTTGTGTAAACACACAGCTTTGTAGCATTAGTTCAAAGAAAATACTATTTTCTTATAATATTATTTACATATGTGACTCACGGATAGGTTTCATAGTCTAGGGTTAAATCAAAATTTTAATAAACCCCTTTACAATAAGGCTACAAACTTTTGATAATACAGGTCAGATTAACCCAGAAATATTTTAAAAATCAAAACAGAACTAAAGAAACAAAATACATGAATTATTAACATGAATGTACAAAACAAATATTGATTCACTTCATGTCACCAGATGACTTATAATTTGTCATTAAATTTCTTACAGACTGCACAATTTCATCAAATTTGTATTTTGCTAACAAGATTCCATATACGAGCATCAATAGTTTACACCAAAAATACAATGTTGTCTGACAGCATCACTTGGTTCTCTTCCATCATCTTGTCTATGGCTTCCATGATTTCACCTTCGGAGAATGGGACATCTTTGTGCTCGGCTGCCATGTGATCTTTAATCTGGGACAACTGGACAGATTGAGCTCTTTCCTTTTTGTAGAGTTGGTACAGCGATGAACGGAAAACTTTGAGCCTGGGTGAAAAATAAATTTAAATTATATCACACAGTGGAAAAGAATATACGACTAATATGTAATCTATACTGGGAGCAAACAGCAATATTAAAATATAACAAAGAGAACTCTACACCCATTGATATAAAATGACGAGTAAGACATGGATGCATCCTATCACCAAGCTTGCTCAATCTATACACTGAGCAAATCTTTAAAAACATTACAGAGATGCCAGGCCTACAAATTAATGGAAAGATAATCAATAACCTAAGATATGCTGATGATACTGTACTACTAGCAGAAAATTCTAAAGATCTACAACAATTACTTAATGAAATAAACATGACAAACAAAAAATATGGACTAGATATGAATATCAAAGACTAAATTTATGATCATAAGGAAAGAAAATTCTCAAGACCTACAAATAAATATCAAAGTTGAAGGAATAGACCTGGAGACAGTCCAAGCTACAACTACCTGTGACATACTATAACCAGTGATGGAAAATTGAAATAAACAAAAGAATAGGTATGGCAAAAAGTAACTTTAATGTCATGAAGAACATACTAACATCAAAACAAATAACACCAGGGCTAAAACTAAGAATAGCAAAATGTTACATCCTCTCAATATTCCTATATGGTGCAGAAACATGGACATTAGGCAAGAAAACAGAACAGAGAATTGAAGCCTTTGAAATGTGGATTTATAGAAGAACAGGTAGAATTGGATGGAAGGAAAAGAAAACAAACGATGAAGTCTTAAAACAACTAAAAATTAAAAGAGAACCACTAAACACAATTCAAACAAGACCAGATTTTTGGGCCATGTTAAAAGACACAACAGCCTACTAAAAGTAATCTTGGAGGGGAAAATACAAGGTAAAAGAGACAGAGGCAGATCAAGACTAACATGGACGAGTAACATCAAAAGATGAACAAACCAGTCTATAACAACCTGCACCATCAAAGCAAGAGACAGAGTAGAATGGCGTTCCATGGTAGCCACCTTCGTTGCGGAGATGGCACTCGATGAAGATGGAAAAGAATGGTTGTTCAATAAACAACCGAGCCATCAAACTATTGTTTGAATCCATAACCACATCCAAGCCATCAAACTAGTCTGGATCCATAATCACAACCAAGCCATCAAACTATTGTTTGAATCTATAACCACAACCGAGCCATCAAACTACTGTCTGGATCCATAACCACAACTGGGCCATCAAATTATGAATGTATTATTTTCACACTGTCAGATCATAGACCAAAGATGGCGAAGTACAAAGGCTTTCTTGATCTCCCAGCTTCTAAACATGTTTGTCCACCGATCATGAGTGCAATGTTAGGCTGCCACAACACCTGACCATTGCATGTATACACATGATAATGATTATATTAGCGGTTTAAATAAAACTAAAAACACGAGAGACACAAATATCTATTCTTCCTTTGAACTGAAGAAGGCAGACACATACTATAGAACAAAAATACTAGATTCAGCATGGCCAACAATCTTTGTTATTTAGTGTCAGACCATGTACAGGACCAGCATTATATCCCTAGAGACGTCTGTTGTTTTGCTTTTTACCTGCGTTCTTTTAAGTGTTTCTCTAGGCCAGCCTCTTTTTCTTTTACCTTCTGGTTCCCATTTGAGTGCCGCGATAGCTCAGTGGTTAGTGAACTGGATTACAAAGGACAAAAGGTAGGGCTTGATCCTAACTGACGGCTTCCGGTTCACCCAGCCTTTAATGGGTATCGGGTTTTTTTCTGGGAGAGTAAAGTGGCGCGGGTGTAACACCGACCACATTACCCCAAAAATCATGTGCCGAGGGTCTATAATATTTATGGTCACTAACACTATATTCCCTATACGCCACTTGGCGTGACGGGGGTACTTTACGTTCCCCCCCCCCCATTTGAATGTGTTTTGCGATTCTCTTGTTTCTTCTCATCACATGGCCACCTTCTCTTGATTATAGATATTTTAGGATGCTTTGTCATTTCTTTTATTTCTGCACTAGTCTTAAATTCGTTCTATTCTTTCCTTCCTCATCTGCCTTTCAGCGTCAAGGGGAGATATCTCTCTCTCTCTCTGCGATCAGGACTCAATCAGAGTAGAACATCCAGACTCTCAAACGAAGACAGCTGTCTGTTTAAGCCTGTTAGATTCACTCCGATTGAGTACCCATTAAAACGTTGCACTGTGTTCTGACCCAGTGCATCCGATTTCAGTCAATATTTTTTCAGGTTTGCTTTCCATAGCCTTTGATTGTCCCCAATCTTCCTGAAGGGGAGATATAATTTGCAGTCTTCTGTTCACCTCTGCTGTTGTTATGTTTCCTAGTGCTTCTAATATTCCATCGATCCATCTTTTTCGTGATTGACCCTTGGGCCTGGTGTTTTCACATTTGCAGAAGGCTCGATGTGTTGTGTTTTGTTCTTTCTGCCTTGTCACGTGGCCAAACCATTTTATCTGTTGTTTCCTTATATATTCTATGGGGGGGGGGGGGGGGGGGGGGGGGGGGGGCTATTTCTAGCTTTTTTCTCAGTTCTTCATTTCTGATCTTATCTCTCAGACTGTTTCCTGTCATTCGTCTAACACATTTAATCTCAGTAGAAGTTATTTTTCTTCTTGTTCTTGCATCTAGGGTCCAGAACTGGTATTGGTAGCACAACGTTGGGATGAAGATTGTATAGTTTTCATTTTGCCTCCAGAGTTATTTCCATGTTGGACAATAGTGGTCAAACTGTCCAATGATTTGACAAGCTTTGTTGCATCTTGATATTCATTAATTCTATGGTAAACTGACTTTCCTGAGGCATTTGTTTTCAAATACATCCAATTTATTCAGTTGTTTTCAGGGTGGAGAGATACACTGCAAAACAACAATTATTTTAAAAACTGCTGTGCTTTTTTTGTTACCCAAATATCCATATTGATGGAGTTGAAGGAGGTAATGGTATTTAAAAGTACATCAAACGATGGATAATCTGTCACAAAAAATGGCTACAAGAGAAAGTGAGACTCACCTATCATGTGTTATTTGTGCAGCAGTAGTTGGAGTTGAACGAAGGTAATGGTATTTAAAAGTACATCAAACGATGGATAATCTGTCACAAAAAATGGCTACAAGAGAAAGTGAGACTCACCTATCATGTGTTATTTGTGCAGCAGTAGTTGGAGTTGAACGAAGGTAATGGTATTTAAAAGTACATCAAACGATGGATAATCTGTCACAAAAAATGGCTACAAGAGAAAGTGAGACTCACCTATCATGTGTTATTTGTGCAGCAGTAGTTGGAGTTGAACGAAGGTAATGGTATTTAAAAGTACATCAAACGATGGATAATCTGTCACAAAAAATGGCTACAAGAGAAAGTGAGACTCACCTATCATGTGTTATTTGTGCAGCAGTAGTTGGAGTTGAAGGAGCTGAACCAGATTCCCGCCTCTTTCTTCGCTCTTCTTCTAATGAAGCTGGTTCTAGAATAAGAAAAAATAATTACAATTAAAACACAGATCTCTCTTACATCTAGTTTATTGGGGAGAAAGGTGAGTGACCAACACTTTGTTTGCTTATGTTCAACAGATGATTAGAGGAACAGACCTCTTCGCCATCTGCCCTTAAAAGGACGGGATTTCGTTGAGTTGTAGAGCTGTGATATTCAGCTATTTGGTCCAACACATACCATTTCAGCACAGAAATACCTTTTATAGATTTACAAGGAACTCAGGAATATTTGCAGATATCATTACGTGGTGTTGGACCAAAGGGCATCAGCTCACAGCACACTGAGTCCATAACAACAAACAAGGGTTACTTATAGTCTAGACCAGAATACTTATTTTTTAAGTACTTTTTTACCACTTCATAAAAAAAAAAAAAAAAAAAAACATTGTGTAGCTTGCAGAATGTGTGGACTTAAGGCCAACAAAAAAATTACTATCACAGCTTACTTTAGGAGCTGGGTTTCTTTCATTCTTTGATGCCCGGGTTAGCAAAAAGAGAAAAAAAATGGAAGGTTGGAGAGACGGGTAGACAAAAGAAAAAAAAAAATGCTGGGGAGCTTCGATGATGTGACATGGGAAAAAAATCAATGCCAAAATGTTGCGCAGCTGACATCTAAGGAAGAACATTATATCCACTGCCTTTCGGCAAGGACCAGGAATGAATGAAGGGCACCAGGCCTGTGTATGTAATAAACTAAATAATGTCCTGAGTCTGGAAAGCATCTTACCTGCTTCGGTTCCAACCCCTTCAAAGTCGTAAGGATCATACCCCACCTCTCCTTCTTTTCTTGCTTGTTTCTTTTCACGAGGTGTTTTTCTGAAGTATGAAACAGAAATACAATGTACACAATATTCTAATTTAAAAAATAGTTTTTAGAGTACACACAGCTTTATCTTCCTGGCACTTTAGTTGTTGTGTTGTTACTTCTTCAATGGGGATAATTACCTAGGAACAAAAATTCACTATTTTCTCCATGACAAAAACAAGGAGCAATTTTATTACTTTTGTTCTGTTTCAGTACATAATCATCATCATCAAGTACCGGACATGCTGGCGTAGGTGATGACTCCACAAATTTCGATCTCAACAGTTATTTATCATTTCTGTTGTTGACCTTCTGCCAAGCCATTCTCTTAAGCTGTCTGGTATTTTTTTCTCTTTGCTTCCCTCTATCTCTTCGTCCCCCAATTTTCCCAGTTGTTACAATATATTCCAGTTGTTCTCTTCTCATTACATAGCCAAAAAAATGATTATTGTTTCTTCCTAATATTGGAAATTAGCCCTCTTTTTGCTTTGACCTATTTCAGAACGTTACATTACTCTTCTTAGCTGTCCATGGTACTCTCAACATTCTTCTGTAAAACCACATTTCTACAGACTCCAGTGATTTTCTTGTCTGTTGTCCTAGATTCACATCCATATGTTAAGACTGGTTCTACCGAACCTTTAAGAACTCTTTTCTTGTTTCTATTGTCAAAAATGGATTGCACAGTATCTTCCTCAATTTTTGGAAAGCTGCTTTTGCCTGAGCCTATTCCTAAATTTAGTTTTCTTGCTAAGTATTTTTGATTTCCGCATTTTCATCCAGGTTTTAAAATTCGTTGCTGCTTCTGATCTCTTTGTTTCACCTTCTTGATCTGTATCACTACAGGTATATAATGGTCTACTTTTTTCAATGTCTGATGATTGAGAGATATATATAATGGTCTACTCTTTCCAATGTCTGATGATTGAGATATATATATATATATATATATATATATATATATATATATATATATATTATATATATATAGTGGTCTACTCTTTACAATGTCTGATGATTGAGATATATATATAGTGGTCTACTCTTTCCAACCCTTCTTTGGAAGATACTACGCAATCCATTTTTGACAATAGAAACAAGAAAAAGAGTTCTTAAATGTTATGTAGAGCCAGTCTTAACATATGGATGTGAATCATGGACAATAGGGCAACAGACAAGAAAATCACTGGAGTCTGTAGAAATGTGGTTTTACAGAAGAATGTTGAGAGTACCATGGACAGCTAAGAAAAGTAATGAAGATGTTCTGAGGAGGTCAATACAAAAAGAGAGCTAATTTCCAATATTAGGAAGAAACCATCATTTTTTGGCCATGTAATGAGAAGAGAACAACTGGAATATATTGTAACAACTGGAAAAATTGAGGGACGAAGAGATAGAGGGAAGCAATAGAAATGATAAATAGCTGCCGAGATAGAAAGTTGTGGAGAGACATGATCCCCGGTGCTTGATGATGATGATGACTCTTTCCAATGTCTGATGATTGAGATATTTATACAGTGGTCTACTCTTTCCAATGTCTGATGATTGAGATACTTATACAGTGGTCTACTCTTTCCAATGTCTGATGATTGAGATATTTATACAGTGGTCTACTCTTTCCAATGTCTGATGATTGTGATATTTATACAATGGTCTACTCTTTCCAATGTCTGATGATTGAGATATTTATACAGTGGTCTACTCTTTCCAATGTCTGATGATTGAGATATATATACAGTGGTCTACTCTTTCCAATGTCTGATGATTGAGATATATATACAGTGGTCTACTCTTTCCAATGTCTGGTGATTGAGATATATATATATTGCCCTCTGTGGTATTGTTATCTTTCATTATTGTTGTTTTATCTCTGTTGATTTTAAGTCCTATTTGTTTCCGCCATGGATGATAAGGTGTTTGTGATACTTTGCATCTTGTTGATAGTCACTTAGGAACACTATATCATCTGCATAATCTAGATCTTCCAAGTAATTCTTGTCATACCATTTAATGCCATTATTGCCCTTGCAACATTTACTCATTATGTAACCAATGATAATTCCAAATGGCAATGGTGATAGTTTGATTCCCATTTCAATCTGAAACCAATCAATGATTCCTTCATCTGTGCGAACTGTGCAAGTATAACTGTCATATATGTCTTTTATAATGTTGGTAATTACTTACACCTTTTTACGTGGTGGACTTTTGCCATCTGTTTTTCTTCCTCCTGGCTCTCCTCATCTTCACTGCCATGAGTTCTCCTGCGGGATGTCTTCTTTTTCTCCAAGACCTGTAGCGATGTTTAAATAAATTATATTTTCTTTTGCTTCTATCTGCAATTCATAATCAATTAATGAGCTCTCCTATGGGAGAAACAAAAGAAAGTTATTATTAGGATCAGGGACCTTATTACTTAATAAGTCAAGTTTACTAAAACAATATGTCATTATAATTCATATATTTTTATGGAGTTCACGCACACTTCTTACAACATACTGTATATCTGCCAGCATTATTTGTTAAGTTGACATCTAGAGATTTGTCTTGCAACCCAACTATTGAACTGTAATCTGTCACTATGTTGCTGTTCATTGAGATTTAACTAGCTTTGCACTTTGTGTGTGAGACTCAACTGTAACCGAAAACTGACCTTTTTAAAGTAAGCAAACTCCACTAACTCAACAGCAGCTTGGGCATCCACCAACTCCACTTGTTTGCTCAAACGTGCCTTAGCATGGGCAGTAGAGAGACGAATGATGGTTTCCAGAGCTCTTGCAGTCACTGGCTGGGTCTAGATTGAGATTATATTTAAAAAAAGAAATTAAAATGATACAGAAAGATGTTAAATGTATCTACTATAATGTAGAATCTTTGTATTGTGATTTATTGCAGGCAGGACGTTAGGTTGGCGTTAGAATTTTTGTATCATGGTTTATTGCAGGCAGGACGTTAGGTTGGTGTAGAATCTTTGCATTGAGGTTTATTGCAGACAGGACGTTAGGTTGGTGAAGAATCTCTGCATTGTGATTTATTGCAGGCAGGACGCTAGGTTGGTGTAGAATCTTTGTATTGTGATTTATTGCAGGCAGGATGTTAGGTTGGGGTAGAATCTTTGTATTGTGATTTATTGCAGGCAGGATGTTAGGTTGGGGTAGAATCTTTGTATTGTGATTTATGCAGACAGGATGTCAGGTTGGTGTAGAATCTTTGTATTGTGATTTATTGCAGGCAGGATGTTAGGTGGGGGTAGAATCTTTGTATTGTGGTTATTGCAGGCAGGATGTCAGGTTGGTGTAGAATCTTTGCATTGTGATTTATCGCAGGCAGGATGTCAGGTTGGTGTAGAATCTTTGCATTGTGATTTATCGCAGGCAGGATGTCAGGTTGGTGTAGAATCTTTGCATTGTGATTTATTGCAGGCAGGATGTCAGGTTGGTGTAGAATCTTTGCATTGTGATTTATTGCAGGCAGGATGTCAGGTTGGTGTAGAATCTTTGCATTGTGATTAATTGCAGGCAGGATGTCAGGTTGGTGTAGAATCTTTGCTTTGTGATTTATCGCAGGCAGGATGTCAGGTTGGTGTAGAATCTTTGCTTTGTGATTTATCGCAGGCTGCGTTATTTGAGTATTTTGGTCCAACACATCCATCTTCAGTAAGGCACTTTTGATCAACAGGTTGCCCCCCCCCCCATCAATAATTAATCTGTTTTAGGAACACCAGGTGAAGCAGGATCTTAATTGGTTGTTGCTATGAGTAGCTTGACCATTTTCAACCCAAGTTTTGTTGGATGTTTCATCCCCTATACATTATATGGAGGACTCAGAATTAAACATTTTCTTTATCTACTGTCCTGGTCATTTAGATATCCACAACAATGAAAGAAATGACATCACTGCTTTGAGGTAACATTAAGAGCTCTAAAAATAGTATTTTTGTTGATCTTCGACACACAACTTGTGTATTTACATTTAGGAGAAGTACAGGGACTCTGATTTCCGGGCTCAGGTAGATTTGACATAAAATTTGACCACATGGGCTGGATGTGATATATTGTCTATACACAAGACTGGCTAAGTAATTTGAAGATTCTGAAATGCTAATTCAGAAAAAGTAAAAGTACATAGTACTTACACGTGCAATATGATCTTGAGTCAGGTTATCCTGATTTCTCAGCTTTGTGTACTCCTCAGCAATGTAATCTGAAGCTGCTCTTGTCAGAAGTGTTTCATGCCTTTTGCGATGTGAATATATTTTCTCATGAACTGCATGCTCACAATCTTCTCCCTGAATTAGGTTTTGAAACGAAATAATAATCAACATGGTTTACGTGCAAGAAAATTGTGGAAGGAAAATGTTGAAAAGAACATCACAGTAAATAAACACTCACGCATGGATAGTCTTAAACGCATTGTTGCATACACTTATATCAGCAATCAAAATAAACTCAAGGACTTTCTATCTATCTATCTTCCGTTCGCCACTCAAGGACTTTAAAACATGGTGGTGTTGAGTAATGTTTGAGCACCGCAAACTTTCAAATTTGGAAGAATTTGTGTTTTGATGCTGTAATTTTGACTACGGCATCGTATTAAGTCTAATGGGATTTTGCAAGAGACATAAAGGTGGTGTGCTCAAACAAACAATATGCATACAAATTAAAATGTAAACCGGTTTCCAAACAATGTTAGGCTGAAGTCAGACTTGTTTTGTTGGACTGAAGGGAGCAAATATTGCACCTCAACGTAAGCCACACAACATGATGTAACACTCATATCATTAAGTCATTTTCACAGTGTGGCAATCAACAGGACAAATGTGGATAAAAAAACAACGGATAATCTTTAATTTTAACTAACAAAACCTACTGACCCAGCTTTGCCGGGACCATGAAGAAATGTGTCTCGTTTCTCAAAGATTGGAGTTTCTTGTTGGTCTTCATTCTCAACTTCTGGATCCTGAGTGGCCAACATCAATGTTCCACTGCCCATAGGGAGGACTGGAAAACAAATGATAACAAATAATTAGTGCAATAATCATGAAAAAACCTGAGATTACTTACACATTTAATATACTCTATCAATACATTGCCTTACCCTAACCATGTATGCTGAAGAGTCGTAGCATGCTTCAGTTTGCTGTCCTTGGACAGAAATGTTGCTACTGTTTGTTACAAGCCAACATGGGCTGAGAATCCCAAGAAGTGATGGAATTTTTCACACTAAAATGGTTCCCGGATTCACACAGCGTCTAAAAATGTGTACCATAGATTTTCCTGGGAAGTAATATTGGCCTGGCTGATACCAGCCATATCACCCAAAACATGTGTTGGCGGTCATAGAAAAATATGGCCACTAACATCGCATTCCCCATACACATATCTAGGTATGGAAGGAACTTTCACATTTACCTGGCCTAGGGGTTGTCAGTTATCAAAGTGAACAATGTACACCATGATCAGTGACCACGAGTGCACCATGATTTACTCAGCCTTCATGAGTGGCTCAGGGAACAGTTTAACCAATCAAACAGGGATCGATGAGCAAAGGCAACACAGTATCCAGTTAGGTGTTTAGTCTAGCCAACAGATCATCTTCATTGCACAACAGACAACTTCATAGCGCTCAGATGCCCTCCTCAGCAGGCTTCCCAGTAAGGACTCCCACCATAGAGTAGTGAAACATTAAACCTCAGATCAGATGCATGAACAACGCAGAACTGCCCAAGACCTTGACCCCAACCTCCTTAGTCACCCCATACATCATGCATGGTAGGTGACAGTGGCTCTATTCGTCTTCCCCCAACTGGTCAGAGCAGAAATAAAAATATATAAATAAACAAAGAAAAAAAAATGGTATGGTTTATGGTCCTCTGTGGTCAGAGCCCCAGTAGCCACACGGGCAGTCAGATTTGTACAGACCAAAAGGTGCAATCATCACAGGAGCCAGTAAGCCATGACACGAGCCACTTAATGTCCTTTTAAGATGAATGATCGTCAGACACGAGCCACTTAATGACCTTTAAAGATGAATGATCATCAAGTAATGCAGAAGAAGGTAAGCCAAGACTTCTGAAGTGACATTTATCCATCTGTTACTTGGTTTTACCGTGTCTGAAAGACTGGCCCAAGACTGGCCAAGTAAACAACTCACTTGTTATTCTCTTCTTTTAGTGTAATGTGAATTTAAAGAAAGACCAAGTACTGCTGAGCTCAATGTATTAAAAATTTTTTAAAACATGTTGTAAGAGATGACGAAGGATGTTGGGGTCAAGGTATTTGTTAGTGCTACAGAATTCATACATCTGAGCTAAAGCCATCTTCAGTGCTTTTGCCAGTGTGTGACGGGTGTACTTAACACCAAGAAGCATGTTGATGATGGCCCAGAGCCCTATAAAGTTGTCTTGTGTGCAACATGTCAACATATCTAAACTAATAAAAAATGTCAAAATGAATGATAGCCTGAAAAGAAAATGAAAAAAGCAATGAGGAAGCCATTAGTAGTAGAGAGAAGACAAGCAAAGTAGAATAACTCTCAAGTTTACCATCTCCATCCTGCTCTCCAGAAGTTCTAAAACGATGCATGCGAAGGACGTGGTCAGAGATCTCTCTATCAGACTCTGGGTCCATCTGAGAAATGAAAAGATAACTTCAGTCAGACAAAACTTTTCACACGGAATACATGCAACTTCTGTACCTTGATAATAAACAAAAGCCTATTTTAACCACCAAATCTACACTTTGATTATTGTAAGGATTTTCCTTAATTTGCAAGTTTTTAAAATTTATTTTTTAAAAAAGATTGACTTGTAAACCTTACAAATCAATTTGTAAGGTTGTTGTCGTTGACGGATTGCCACGAGTTGATGCGGGCAGGTTGCCCTTTGACTCAAAAGATGTGGCGGGTCGTAATGGCTTTCTTGATATTCCCGGCTCTTACTGGAGAAGCTGGAGTTCGTCTGTTCCAGGTTACGCTGGGAAACTACTAGTCCAGCCCAGAGGTACTGCAATACTGGGTCCTCTACTAGGTCTTGATCAGCTGATGGTGCGTTGACCCTGCTATTGCGACCGCAGGCGCTTCTGCTCCCCCCAATTTGTAAGGGAAAACAGATCTTTTGTGTGACTTTCTGCGTTATTTTCTTATTTAAATAAACAAACACATAACATAAAAAAAAAAAATCAAAAGCATGCAAAAGTACAAAAGACAACTTTATTTGTATTTCTTGTCATATGTATTACATTGTAGCAAACCTACAATATTTTAAATGGACAGACCAACTAACTATACTGTATGACACACTGTTTAGTTGGAAAACCATCTTCATTGCACAACGGACAAATTCATAGTGCTCAGAACATCTCCACAACACGGCTGTCACACATTAATGAAATCATTGATGATGGCTTCAGCTAAGATGCTTAAACTCATTAGCACCAGCGAAGACCCTGGACTCCTTAGTTGCCTCCTAGGACAGGCTTGACAGAGCTTATATTCTTTTCTGCCCTAACTGTGGCCAGGACCCTGGCAGCCACATGAGCACAGTGTTAACTAAATGAATTTAAAGTCAAATGCAATCAATTATGACCTAGAAGACATAGTCAGAACTGGAGGGGATGCCTTTCTTAACCATCTTTTGTGCCACATTCTGAATGTGTCTTTTATTTACTACATAAATCTGTGTAGTACTTGGTATAACCTGACATATTTTGGGTGATTCATACTGAGGATGTTGTATCTTGTTATGTAGACATGGAAAGTGATATAGCACTTAATAACAGACACACAGGAGTATCCATGATGGGTGTAATTAAAACTTGATGTTTGTAATCATGGTCCAGAGGACAGAGAGGAGAAAAGAGCAGCAAGCATATTGTCCATGAGTAGTTATGACTCCCGTGTTGATTGTATCTCATGCAGTCAGCTTCTTTTTATTTTTCCTATTTGGGTGCTTCCTTTGTAAATACTGCAGAAACATGTACAATAATTGTATAAGATAATAGCTTAAAGAAAAGGAAATATAGTAATATGTCTAGCTGAAACAAAGTAATGCTTTGATAACTGTACCTTGTCTAGAACAATGAAGAGGAGATCAAAACGAGACAGCAGTGAGTCCTGGAGGCCGATGTTTTCCATTGGTGTTTTAAATTGATCATACTGTAGAAATAAATATAAAAAAGATAAACAACACATGTGTATAAATATACTATTACCTTCCTTTTCTGCAGCCAATAGTCAAGGTTAACAAAAGTTTGCCCAACTGTTCAACCTTTCTTCTCACATAATATTGTAGACTGCTACTTGGGACAGTATAAAACTGTCTTCCAATATGCTCTTGTGTACTGCTATCGGCAGACCCAGAGACGAAAACTGATCAGAGAGGCAAGAGCAGCAAGAATCGGTTCCCTCAATGAGATAGAGTTGCTTGCACAGAACAGGGACAAATGGCGAGATTTGATAAAAGATCTCTACAAGGATTGAAAACTGCTAGAATAAAACTTTAGATAAGAGAAAGAGTATTTGGGTCTATGCCCTATGGCTTGAAAGGTCAATAGATAGATAGATACTGCTATCAGGGAGGGACAGTATAAAACTGTCTTCCAATTCGATTATTGCTCTTTCTGCCTTGAGGAAAATATTAAAGACAGAAATAGAAAAGACATAGGTCAATGCATCTTTTAATGGAAGATACTCTATTCTGTAGTTGATGCTGAACTGTGTTATTATTGTTCTATTTGCTTTAACACCACCACATATTTACCACTCTTTTGAATGCATATCCTGGGGGCCTTGGTAGCCTAGTTGGGAAAACCACCCGACTGGACTACCAACATTCGGACAAACCGTGTTCAATTCCCGCTGGGAGCAGTGTGAACTCTACTCGTGGTTTGGAAAAAAAAATACCCCCAAGTTGGCAGAAATGGGTACCAGAGTATTGCCCTGGGAAGGTGAGGAATGTCGTCTCGCATCTGAGTTTCGATGCTCGAGGCGACACTATACAGAAATCTCAGAACATTTCTGGATAGGCGGCTGAGCACACGTGGGTGTAAACTCATGTGCTAAGACGCCGGTTCAAGTCTCGTACTTTACCTTTATCCTGGAATACTTTTTATTCTCTTTTGTTTAGGGATTTTGGACATTGATATTGATAAATTACTTCACAGTAACCAAAAGCTCCTGCAAAGATCTTTTCAATGTATAAGTCCAGAATTTACTTTGAACTAAACTGTGTAGGTTAACTCTGTCAGTACGGAAGCTTTATATCGACGCAACGGAAGAGATTTCAGAGACAAAATTGTTCATAGATTTAAGAATCAAAATTGTTCATAGATTTAAGAATCAATCTACATATTATATTTATCTAACATATAACATATCATATATGAATTTTTAGATAATTGAACAAGATATTAGATTTCACCAATATCCAGATGATACAAGTCTTGTAAAAAGAATATGGTTTGATGGCGTTCACACCAACCAAATTGAGCGGGGCGCACTGTGCGGAAAAACGTACGTTGCCGAAATCGGGATGGCACACAGTGCAGTGAAACGTACGGAAAGAGTTAAAAGATCAAATTCAACCCTTTTACAGACAATTTCCCTACTGTTGATTATCAAAACTTATGAAAGAAAGAAAAACTATCTGGGACACAATAAGACATACATACCCTCCCATAAACTGGGTTAGCAGCAGCCAGGACACTGCACCTGGCATTCAGTTTGGCATGGATTCCTGCCTTGGCAATGGTGACGCGACCTTGCTCCATGACTTCATGTATAGCAGTGCGGTCAATGTCTGACATCTTATCAAATTCATCAATGCAGACAACTCCCCTGTCTGCCAACACCATGGCACCAGCTTCCAATCGCTTTTCACCTAATAATAACATTTCAGAATTTCAAATCAGCAATAGCAACACATCAGAACTTTCAGATTACAAGTATACAACAGACCAGAACTATGAGATTACCAAGGATGATACTGATATAATCATTGGCTGTGAGCTTGTGACCAGCCCATGGTCTCTCATGCAAAGTTTGCAGTGTTCCTCCATTGTTTTTCTGTTGTATAGAGTGTGTTAGCCATGGTAGGATATTGTGGAAGGAGCTGGCATCGCAGATCTGATACGCCACTGTCGAAATAGGTACTCAACTGTTTCCATGTATGTTGGCAGGCCTTGCAGTTTGGTTATCATAAGGGGCCTAGTTAAGTTCTGTGTTTGTTGAAAAACATGATCTAGTCTCAAGCTGAAAATCAAACTTTGTTATTATGTTGTCTAATTTAGTACTTGAGAGTCAGGCTTTGCTTGATGTGTGAAGTGTCATTACCCTCTTTTGGCTGTGGTCCAGCTATTTTTCCCAATAATCATTTCTCAGAACATCCAGAAAGTACTTGTGCACATCCGCAGCACTGTTGCTCCTGCTTCGAACAACCTATCTGTTTCCTCACTGTCAAGAGCTCCAACATAATCAGAAATATATTGAAATGTGATTTCAACACCGCAGGATACGACCAGCAGGGTTGTTAATATTCAGATTACCAATAGACAACATTCAATATCAGAAGATATGAACAAAGATTAATGTCAACCTTATAGCATAGGTTATCCAAACCTTTTACCATTATGTTTCTCTCATGAACTTATCTTTTGTCACTTTTAAAATAATAACTGCCTTACTTCTTTTGTATATGTTTTTTAACTATTGGTTATTTTGTTACAGATTTCTAAATTTACCATGCATTCTTTTTTTCATCTTACATCAATTTATAACTCTCTTCACGGCGTATTGGCTTTATTGTATCTCTTATATCTAGTTTCCATACACCCCCTATTGGCCAAAACCCAACATATCATGGCGTCACCATGAATCGCAGAATGACTTGGAAAAATCAGATAGACAGAGCAAGGAAAAAAGCCAGAAAAGAACAAATATTATCAAGAAATTAGCAGGAATGGACTGGGGGGCAGACAGCAATATTTTGAAAAGACTACACATAGGAAGAGTCAGACCAGTTCTAGAGTATGGAGTCACAGCCTGGGCTATGGCTTCCAAATCACACCTTAGCAAAATTAACATATTCACAGAACCAAGCTGCCCGTATCATCACTGGTGTTATGAAATCTACACCTATCAAGACTCTAGAAACAGTAACAGGTTTACAACCCTTAGATGACAGACGGGTCACTAAAGTATTGCAACAAGCGGAGAAATATAGAAGGCTCCTTAGTCACCCCATGCACCAAAGAATAACTGGTTCCGGAATTGTAGGACTAAAGAGGAGCAATTTCGCTGCAATTCCCAATGAACTAACTACTGGAGACCCAGTACTTTCCCAAACAATATCGAAACCCGTGGGCGCATCTGATATGTCTCCTCATGGAAACATAAAATACCAGAACTTAAGGAAAATATAACAGGAATCATGAAAAAAGGCACCCTATCAGACACAGAAAGAAAACATGTAGCAGAAAAACACATACACGATACCTACCCACAGGACTCTTGGTCCCACATATAGACAGATGGCTCTGCTACAAATGCCACCAGAAATGGAGGGGGAGGTGTGCTCTTGATGCTGAATAATCAGGACGAGATCACCAAGTCAATAGCTACTGGAAAATTTGCAAACTACTTTAAAGCAGAAACTGAGGCCCTCTGAGATGCTGCAACACTGGCTACTCAACACAAAAATAACATGCACAATAAATTGGTGATTTAAAACACCAATTAGTACACTGTCAGTACTATAAGCTCTAAAAAGTCCCAAAAACAATGAACTAGATGACTTGAGAACAACCCTGGACCAACTATGCAATAACTTCCAGAGAGTAGTCATTCAGTGGATACCATCACACTGTAATATACACGGGAACAAACGTGCAGACAAATTAACTAAAGAGGGAGGGAGATTACCACAAGAGAACCATCCGCTCAGTTATGATGAAGCCAAATACATCCTCAATGGTCAGTTCCATGAAAAATGGGAACGAGAACACCCGAAGCATAACGAGTGACAGATACCACCAACTATCAAGTGGGGATCAAGTCATCATACTTCGCCTATGCACTGGCCACAATTGAATGAGAAACCTCATGTTCACCAATTCAAAATAGGTACAACCAGCCTATGCCACTGCACAATATGACTACAAAACATGTTCTACAGGATTGCCCCCAGTACACAGACCTGAGGAGAGCAAAGTGGTCCACACCCATCTCCCTGGAAGAGAAACTATATGAGGCAATCGATTCGCTTAAACAGACAGCTGACTTCATTTGGTTATGGAAGGCCCCGGTATCATTGCAAACGAATTAAAATCCATAATTGCTCAACCGTCCGTGCCAGTGGAACCATCCGAATTACTAACTCATCTCCAAAACAAAGAAAGGTAGCTGTAGTCCCCATCATAGCAGTCTCAGCACACGCCAAAAGACATAAGGCGAAACTGCACAGAAAGTGAACACAGCCAACTGTTCCCTGGCATACGATATCAGCATTCATCGTAAACCATTGGAATATCGAAACATGATCAACAATCAACACGGATGATACACACAGCTCACGGTGTGCACAGAGCACTTAACTCAGTAGCTCCTGCAGCAAGCCGGACTTGGAATATGCGGAAACTGCAACGAAGAACACTTTTCAGACAGCAATTAAAAGTTCCTGCCGCCTAACCGTCATATTGACCGGTATTCCAATGATGACGCATATTGCAATCAACACAGAACACACTATCACGCACACTGTAAAGGATTTCAGATCACATGCTCCGCTTCACCGGGGAAGTTCCCAACAGTGGAACTTCCTATCTATACACTGATCTGCATTGGAAAGATAGAATTAACCATCTTTCCGGCACAAAATACGTAATAGTG
This sequence comes from Megaustenia siamemsis, assembly GCA_032433765.1. Lineage (NCBI taxonomy): Eukaryota > Metazoa > Mollusca > Gastropoda > Stylommatophora > Ariophantidae > Megaustenia > Megaustenia siamemsis. The sequence continues at coordinate 28,898,867 of JAVIAB010000041.1, forward strand.
AACGTTGACGCAAACATGACCGCGCCATCTTGAAACCGGAAGTCCAGCTGACTTCATGAGAGTCTGGAATCCTACTCTGATTGAGTCTTGATCGCAGAGAGAGAAATATATCTAGTTTCTAATTCTTTACTTCATTTATATGCCTGTTTATCCATTTCTTATCTATTATCTACCTCTTCCTAATTTTCTTCCCTATTTGTCTTTTTTTCATTATTTCATTTCACAGGTGTTAGAGATAAATAAAACAATGATTTTTTATTTACTGCTGCTTGAAATGAATAATTGTTAGTTTTATTTCTATATTTGTTCTGCCAAATGAAAACATCAAGTTTGAAAATAATGGCAGCCACGATGAAGTCAGACGTGTTGGGCCAAAAGGTGTAAATATCAATGCTACTGCAAACAACCACACAATGACCTTGTAAGGGTGGATGATGCAGAAGTGTATTACTTTTCCAGCAAGCAAGCAAAAATATTTTTTTTGTCTACCACATTTGTCCTGTGAATGCCACCCTCCTAGTCCACTATAAAAATGTAATAAATGGTATCCAGTCTGATTGATTACTTGTTAAAACGTTGCACTGTGTTCTGCACCAGTGCATCCGATTTCAGCCAGCATTTTATTCAGGTTTGCTTTCCTTAGCCTTTGATTGTTCCCAATCTTCCTGCAAGGCAGCAGATTGTCTTTTCTGTAGGGGGATTCTGCCCTTAGATGGTCGGCCCTCCCAGGTTTATGAGCACCATCTGCCCAAGCTTGATGTAGTAATTAGTTGTGATTAGACCATTACCATCACACATCAAACAACAGACTATAAGACCCTCCTAACTATCACAAACTTCCGGGAGTCTCACCGATGCTGACAAGTCATGTTATGACAAGTATTTTAAACTAAAAGTTCTACCAGATATATATGAATAAATGATATGACTTACATCACACGGTGTGGCTTACAGGGTGGTCCAATATTTGCACCATTTAGTAACAAAATAAGTATAAACCAACTAAAAAAATTGTACATAAGACAAACTATATCAAACTTGAATACCTGTCTCCTGATCAGTAGTGACAGCAGCTGTTAAACCAACACCCGAAGAACCTCGTCCAGTTGTAGGAATAGCTCTTGGAGCTGTGTTCAGAACATACCTGGCAGGAAGAAAAACAAAACACTGAGAGTATATAAGCCATGTTTTCTCAAGCTGGGTTTTTTTTTAGAGAAATGTAAGCGAGTCTAGACAGCGTCTGAATGACAGATTTTGTGAGCATCTTCGTGATGTTGAGCAAAAGACTGGCAGCCCGTTGACTGCCCATTTCAACTCCCATGGCCATAGTGGTAAACCCGACATGCAAGTTACTGACATTGTATCGCGTCACTCCAGCAATCGCAGCCAATTCGCTGTATATGTATTGCCACATTTGGACACTTTCAGGTTTTCTTTTGTGTGCTTTGTGGTAATATATATGGATTTATGCTTGTATGCTTATGTACACATGCTTTTTTTTTTACACACCTGTTCGTTGTGCACACACACAGTTAGATATACAGTTTATACGTATCTTGTAACCACCTCCCCAAATTTTTCGAACCCTTCAGTCTTCTCACCTGACTGCCTGGTCGGTGAGATATATAGTTGATCATCCCACCTACTTATTTTAGTTCAGTCAGAAGCTGACCACGCTCTGGACCACAGGGAAGTGACCCTTTTTTTAAATTTCCTTTCTTGAGTATCTATCATATTATTGTCATGTAGTTAGATTGTTTACATATCCTTATATATATTTTTGTATTGATTGTTCTTCCAGCTGAAGGCCTACTTGGCAGAAACACCAACTTTTGTTTTGTTAACTAGCAACCATGTAAAGCTGTTACCATACCACTTTTTTCTTCTTTTAAATTGGGTTTAGTAGAACTGTTTTTAAAGAAAGATTGCCATTAAGTAGACAGCTGAGTCAACCATTTCAGCTCAGGTGCTGACTTGGCGTCATCTTCCTTTTTTTTTAGTTTTGCATTATATGAATTTATGTCTCACACAAGACACTATAAATAACATGAACTAAATGTACAAAATGGCACTTACTAACTTTTCAAGAAGAGAAAATAATAACAAACCTCAACATCTGCGACTTGGCCACTGATGGATCACCAATAAGCAGGACGTTGATATCACCTCTGAGCCGAGTTCCATTTTCTAAAACTTTCTCATTTCCTCCCAGTAACATACATAGGACAGCTTTTTAATGTACTCATGACCATGAATTGATGGTGCCATTGACCTTGCCAGCAGCTCAAAGGCATCCTGAGAAAAGAAAACAAAATGAACCAATCAGTTAGCTTTACCTTGTCAATGTATGTTTGCTGCAGCAAAGCATTCAAATCATTGTCACGTATTTGATTCAATTTCAATGAAATGATCCCAACAGTGCTCAGACCTTCTAGCATACAAATTCCCAGTATTACTCTCAGACTGTATTTACTAGTTATTGATGGTTGAAACGGGACTTCCATAAAGATGGTGACCACGTTCCCAGGCTTTTATAGAGTGTGTCATCATGCAAACCATTTTTTGGTTTTGACGTCTTTTTTCCTTTTATTCGAGTGAACTGGAGTTGGAAGTGATAGTAGCACTCTCTTTTTGAAGAAGTTTAAAACAGTCACCCATGCAGCCAATTTAGCCCACATTGAAGACTGACCTTGCTAATGCCATATAACAGACAATGCAAAATTATAAATGGCTGCACATCCCCCTGTTTTGCAGAGACTAGAGAGGTGTCATTTAAATCATTTAGGCTGATTTGTTTCTTTTAAACGTGTGTTTTTCAAGGAAACTGGAGAAAGGAAGTGACCGTTCACTGTCACCTGGAATCATCTTCGGTATCATTGATTATGGCAGAACTTGCCAAAGTGCTGTGGCAGGAACTATAACAAGTGGTGAAGGGGAATTCCTGACTGAGGTGAAATCGATTCTATGAACAGAAAGAACTATGGTTGAAAAGTTTGTATATTAAAACTTCCATTCTGACTCATATATCAGTCAGATCCTAAAAGTGGTCATGAAATGAGAACAACATTCAGGAAAAAAAAGAACAAAAAGCAGGCTGTGGAACAATTATATAAACTCCATAAATAAATATTTCTCATTGAAAGTGTGACTCATAACTCCATGCTCAAGTCTGGACACAACATAATGAGCTATTTGTTCACTTAACGTGAATATGTTAAATTGCACAGAGCACGTCATGATGTGCTTCAGCAATTAAAAAAAAAAAAAAAAACCACACCACTACTACACATTCAAAATAGGTTTCACCAGCCTGTGCTCTGGCAAAGCTTATCCAACAAGATCGTACCCAGCATGTTGTTTTCAAGAGAATGTAGTCTACCATTTTAGTAGAAAAATTGGATGGCAGAAAATGACCTATTTTTTAAAAGCATAGTCTACGGACAAGGTCTCCTCACCCATCCCTATTCTTGGGCATTTTTTTTAACTACCTTCCAATCTTATAACCATAACTATCATGATGGTTTCCCTTTCTGAGTTTGAATGCAATGGCTTCATACTCCCCGTCTTCAGAATCCCTCCCCTTTCCAAGAATGGGCAATTTGATTTGTCTACATGTTTGTAATGTGTGGAATTTTTATTTACAGGTGACAGTTTGTTAGCTCCAACCTACTTAGATGCCTCTCACTACATGTGTGGCAGTGGCTCTGTTCTATAACCACCCCCCCCCCAGTTAAGATCCTGGTAGCCACACTGATAACTCAGAGAATCCTAAATCATTCGTCCTCTCATAGCTTGACAACTTCACCGGCTGCCAATAAGTTGATGTTAAATGGGTCAAGATGTCATTACTTCAAAACTACATCTTTAGAGTAGCAAGTTGTCTTCTTCTTTGATCCCTAGACATTTGGACAGACTTGTTAGTCTGTTTGGAAGTCCACAACAGTTCACACATCCTGACCCACTGAGAATTGTAAAGATAGAATTCACATCTCTCCTCTACTAGTCTAGGGGTAGGGTTCGATCCCAACCGATGGCTTCCAGGTTCACCCAGCCTTAAATGGGTACTGGATTTTTTCTGGGAAATCAAAGCGACACGGGCATAATACTGACCACATAACCCAAAAAATCATGTGCTGAAGGTCTGTAAAATTCATGGTCACTAACACCATATTCCCTATACGCCACTTGGTGTGACGGGGGGTACTTTACTTTGTCTGTCCCCCATATCTATTACTCCACCCTATGACAACTCTATAGTCCGTTTTCTTACGCCTGTTGTATGCACACAGGTCTTTTTTTTTTTTTTAAAACTTCTGTTACTGTGTGCGCACATTTTCACTTTTATGCACGCTCATGCACCCATTTGTGCACTTCCGTTCTTTCAGAAGAAAGTTTCTTCTTAGATCATACAGGGAACTTTTTATTCACATTTTATTCTCCTTTACTTTTCATTTCTCTTCCTAGTTCTAAAATTATTTATATTTTATTTTAATACATATTTGTATATGTGTGTTGTATGTTTGTTCCTGTTGAAAGCCTCTGCGCTGAAACCTCATTCTGATTTGTGGGTGTCGTTACGTGAAGCTTTAACCATACCATTTTTTTCTACATATATCTTTTCATTTCTCCTCACTGTTAGCTTCACATTTTGATGCATTCCTTTGTCTTGACCTCATTGATAATTACTGTCTGAATGAATAACATTTGCAAATGTCAAAGAGAGTGGTTTTCTATACAAAAAACATGGTCAAATGTAACACATTCAGACCAAACATCTGTTCAAATCTTACGTGTCTCTTGTTTTTTCCAAATTTCTTGATCTTTTCAACATCATCTGCAGAGAAGAGAGGAGCAACCTCCTTACTGAGAAGTGAGATGTTGTTGGCTAGCAGTATCGTTCTGCAGATGAGAAGAAACACATCATTAATAGTAGCCCCAAATAGGTTAGTCGCCTCATACACAAAAATTGAGGTAAATCTTCCTTAACTATTGGAAACAAAGATATTAATAACATAGGGTGTATGTGTATACATGTGCATTAGAGCAGACTGCATGAACCAGGATCAATGAACCAGAACTATTCTGATCCTACTCCACCTCTCTGCAATGCCCCAAGCAACCGACTAACTAGTCTGGTCAAGTGACTAGGAACCAGGAGAGATGACAACACCCTGCTGAACGTCTTAAGCCACAAGACGCAAACATCACAGTTCTACTAAAAAATAAAAACATATCTATGCCTACTTAATTTCCTGTTAGGGACGGATGGTGAAGAGCACTATTAATTCCTTTAGTGGTCATCATGTGAACACAAGAAAGAATTATATATTGTCCATAAACATTTTTCATCCATGCAGTTACTTCTGCCATCTAATTAGGTTGCATATGTCACCACTCCCTACTCCAGATCTTCACATTTTACACAAATGTTATGTCAAATACAGGTAAGAGGAAAAGAGGCTGACCAAGAGAGACACTGAGAAAAACACTGATCAGAGAGGCAAAAGCAGCAGGAATAGACCCACTCAATGAGATAGAGTTGCTTGCACAGAACAGAGACAAATGGTGAGATTTAATAAAAGATCTTTACAAGGATTGAAAACTGATAGAATAACAATTCTGATAAGAGAAAGAGTATTTGGGTCTATGCCTCGAAAGGTCAATAGATAGATAGATATGTCGAACGTTGCAGGTTATAATATATCCATTCTTGATGTTACTCTTCTATTCTTTAGAAACAGTATCACTGCCCACTTGTCTTACCGGTACATTCTGACAACACTGTGAGTTGTTTGACCGCTTTATATCTCTAGCGAAGTCCGGAGGGACTGAATTTTGCATCAATATCACTTATTCCTATTTTTCATACAGGCAGTTGTGTGCCCCTAGCCATACAGGCAGTTATTCTCTGATTTCAGATGTACTCTCATTTTTATTGTCAAGAGACTCAAGGTTTTAGTTATATTTTTTTTTGCTATCGATTTTGCCTGGGCAGAAGCCATTTCCAACAGCCAAGGGTTCTTTCATGTGTGCAGAATGTAAACATGACATGCAGGGATAGACAATAGATCTCACTACCCAGAGATCAGGAGAGGGTAAAGCCACGTAGAAATATTGGGCTAGGGGTTTCATTTAAAGTCAGCATTGATGTTGCACAACTGGACCCCTCTTCCGCAGTGGCCTGTTCTGAGTTGGAAAATGATCTGGGTGTTCCTTGGCAGTATGTGGTCTTGAATCTTGCTGAAGGATGCCTCTTTAGATGAAAACTATCTTGGGACTGACTATAAAAGTGACAATAAGATAACAGATGCCCTGTAACAATCAATGTCGCAGGAGAGTGAAATATTAAACTTTAATTTACTTGACCACAGCATTTGTATGGTGGGCATGCTTCATACTGGGGAATGTGCTGTGCAAGGGATCGAAGCACTACTGAGTAGGCGTTTGTGTATTGAGAATAACTGTCAACTAAACCAACAATTTGGTGATTTCGGGTGTAGTACAGGTGCTCTTCCTTGTCATCATTACTATGTGAGCCAGGTAAGCACAATATGATATCTGCACCTTTCTGCCTGACACATCCATTTTATGAATGGGCTGATTTGCTTAACAAATTTGTCAAGGGCAACAGCCAATCTGGCATATTCTTGTTCACCTTTTAACTGGCAAGGTATCTTTAAGATATGCAAGTATCCATGGGACCTCCTGTTTGTCACAGTTACCTGAGAGGGCTAGACATCAGATCTCACTACCCAGAGATCAGGGAAGCATAATGCCAAGAAGAAACTATGGATTCAAAGTGAAAAATGACTACAGACTGGCAGGATTCAGACCCAAGACTTTCCTGCCCAAAGGCAAACATCTTATCTCTAGACTACAATGTCCCCTTGATGTATGCTGTAAGTGGCCATTGAAATAGTCCATGACCCACTCATAAAACATTGCTACTATATAACTTCAGCATAAACTTTATAACGAGAACATTATACTATTTATGCCAGACACAGAATACCCTTGAAAGCCACATCAGAAAAGGACGACCCAGGATAAAGCTAACAGACGGATTCAGTCACTAAATAAATACAAGATGACAATTCAAGCTATAAACACAGCTAGTGATGTCTAGAATGGTACACAAAGCACTCTCTTTGACACTTTATGGTACAAGCATGAATACACAAAATAAAGACGATACACTTGCCTAAATGTGGCCGTTGTAAATCCATTCTTTTGGCAGGCAAACATCTGTACATTCCAACCACTTGCACTCGGTCACCAGGCTGCAATATAAAAATAATAAAAAATGAGTGAATACTGAAAACATCTCCTCAAAAGCTAGCACATAATTAAAACAAATCTTATATTCTAGTTACCAAAGGATGTCAAAGATGGCCAAAATTTGTGACCTCGTGAAAGTTAATGTGGCCAACAAAGCTTTTTAAAGTTGACAGTTAATTAAAATAATTAAAGAAGTATACTACATTTTTATTTTATTGAGAAAGGACCGCCGACAGAGATGGAGGAATAATAATAGGTAACAAGGAGGAATAATAATAATAACAATGGTAATAGGTTACCAATTAGAAAGGGTTAGACACATTGATACCCCGCGGGGTGAGGCAACCCATACAGGAGATCAAACAATTTTCTAAAGTGAATCGGGTTCGGCTGTTGGAAGAACATGACAACAGTAAAGTAACTTGGACATCCGCCGTACCCCGATAGCCCTTAGAGTTGAAGTGGGATGCTATTGAGGTGCATGCATCTCGAGTGATGTCATACAGATGTTCCCGGCATGTCACCAAGATGGCGGTCTGATCGCCTATATAGGTCATCTTGCACCGCTTACTTCTATCTATTATCCTTTTGAGCCGAAGATGACACATAGGGCAGAACCACAATCTCAAAAACAGAAACCTTGCATGCCAAAATGGCACATATTGCAGAGATCACTGCTTCTAAAATCTATGGCCCTGTTTCCATAACAATATTTTTTTTTAACAATAACAGCTTGTCAAGCCATTAATCAACCTCCATAGTTGCCTCTTACGACATGCCTGGAAGATCAGTATCACTATTCTTTACTTCCCTCACAATGAGGCCCCAGTAACACACAGATACTATTACAGGAGATAAAAAGTATATAGTTTATCCTATTGTCTTAGGATAAGACAATACATAGGTTAAGGAATCTACCAGAAACTATCTGTAATTCATACCTTGCAAGTGTCCACCAAGTCGTTGTCCGTTATTACATCCACTGACCTTGGTAGCTGGCCTGGTGGAGCTTTCTCTGGCATTTCCTGCAAGTTTAAAACAATAGAAATCTCATCAATTGAGAACTAAGTTTGACTGTGATAGTTCTTTTGTATGTGCATGTTATTACCTCTTTATGCTTTCATTTCCAACTGCAATGTTATCTCATACCATTCCCCCAACACAACTGCTGATATTTGTCTTATTACTATCCACAAACATCTATGTTAATTATCTCTGAAGATTGTATATGATATTCCTATCTCTATTAGTTGCTGCTGTAACAGACTAAGTGATATAAAATATAAAGTAGCAACATCTGCAGGTGAAATTCTGCAATGTATTACAATCATTTATGATCTCTTTCATCAATAGATGAAGTTACTTATATAAGAGAAGATGACACTGGGTAAGCTCCATTCTCATTTTCAGAATGACTCTGACAACTATACTGAGAGTAGTCCTTTGTTGAACTTAAAAATGCAAGAGAATATTAAAATCAAGTGAGACATGGCAGATGAAGAAATGAAGGAAAACAGATTTACATGGGTGTCAGTTTTGAAGGGTTGGCATATGTGTAAAAAGCAAACAGAGTGACTATCCCATGAAGAGAACGACACTTCACAAGCTACCACTATGAGCCTACAACTAACAGATTACATTCGATAATCTACACCTGATCCAGAAAAGAAAATGGCAGATACTTTAATCACTTTACCACACAAGTGGACACAAAACATTTCTATTACATAATATCCTTCAAATGCCACCACTTATGCTCACAAGGTGCCTGACCCAAAGTCCCTATTCTCCGAGGGCTTCATAATTTCAGTAAGGAAGTACTATCTTTGCCTTACTTGCCAGTGTTCTCAGCACATCTTTTTGTTTTCCCATCATTCTCCCATTTAAGAGTTTACTTTGTTAATCTCGGGTTATTTGTCGCTACATGCTCACATTCTCTTCCCTCTGACATTTCTTAGTTAAATAGAACAATCTCATCATCATCAAGTACCGTGTCCGCTGGCGTAGGTGATCATGTCTCTCCACAACTTTCGATCACGACAGTTATTTATCATTTCTGTTGTTGACCTTTTGCCAAGCCATTCTCTTAAGCTGTCTGGTATCTTTTCTCTTTGCTTCCCTCTATCTCTTCGTCCCTCAATTTTCCCAGTTGCTACAATATATTCCAGCTGTTCTCTTCTCATTACATGGCCAAAAAATGATGATTGTTTCTTCCTATTATTGGAAATTAGCTCTCTTTTGGCTTTGGCCTCTTTCTGAACGTTTTCATTACTCTCTTCTTAGCTGTCCATGGTATTCTCAACATTCTTCTGTAAAACCACATTTCTACAGACTCCAGTGATTTTCTTGTCTGTTGTCCTATTGTCCATGATTCACATTCATAACATTTAAGAACATCCTGGACCTAATATAAACTTGAATATTGAATAACAAAAATAAAGCTCAACATTTTCAAATCAAATGTAATATCCACCCTTACTTATGCATGAGAGAGCTGAAAAACAATTAAGAAAATAGATAACAAACTGGGTACATTTGAAAAACAAATGCCTGAGGAAAATATACTGTATACCATGGAATGTGTTCAAGACTGGTGCAGAAATAAAAGATATGACAAAGTATCCAAAAATATCAGCTATAATCAAGAGAAGACAACAAAAGAATCTCAAAGAGGCTGGAGATGGGAACCAGAGGGTAAAGAAAAAGAGGCCGACCTAGAGAAACACTAAAAGAACATTAAAATGAGAGGCAACAACAGCAGGACAGAACAGAGCTGCGTGACGAGACAATGCAGGTCCTGTGCAAGGTCTGTGAAAGATCGTCAAACACAAAGTCTAGAATTTTTGCCCTGTGTGTCATCTTCAGCTCAAAAGGACAATAGATAGACTGAGTAACAAGATAAGGACAATAGATAGACTGAGTAACAAGATAAGGACAATAGATAGACTGAGTAACAAGATAAGGACAATAGATAGACTGAATAACAAGATAAGGACAATAGATAGACTGAGTAACAGATAAGGACAATAGATTGATAGACTGAATAATAAGATAAGAACAATGGATAGACTGAATAACAAGATAAGGACAATGGATTGATAGACTGAATAACAAGATAAGGACAATAGATTGATAGACTGAATAACAAGATAAGGACAATGGATTGATAGACTGAATAACAAGATAAGGACAATAGATTGATAGACTGAATAACAAGATAAGGGCAATGGATTGATAGACTGAATAACAAGATAAGGACAATGGATTGATAGACTGAATAACAAGATAAGGACAATGGATTGATAGACTGAATAACAAGCTAAGGACAATAGATTGATAGACTGAATAACAAGATAAGGACAATAGATAGACTGAATAACAAGATAAGGACAATGGATTGATAGACTGAATAACAAGATAAGGACAATGGATTGATAGACTGAATAACAAGATAAGGACAATAGATTGATAGACTGAATAACAAGATAAGGACAATGGATTGATAGACTGAAAAACAAGATAAGGACAATAGATTGATAGACTGAATAACAAGATAAGAACAATGGATTGATAGACTGAATAACAAGATAAGGACAATGGATTGATAGACTGAAAACAAGATAAGGACAATAGATTGATAGACTGAATAACAAGATAAGGACACTGAATAACAAGATAAGGACAATAGATAGACTGAATAACAAGATAAGGACAATGGATTGATATACTGAATAATAAGATAAGAACAATGGATTGATAGACTGAAAAACAAGATAAGGACAATAGATTGATAGACTGAATAACAAGATAAGGACAATAGATTGATAGACTGAATAACAAGATAAGGACAATAGATAGACTGAATAACAAGATAAGGACAATGGATTGATAGACTGAATAACAAGATAAGGACAATGGATAGATAGACTGAATAACAAGATAAGGACAATGGATAGATAGACTGAATAACAAGATAAGGACAATGGATAGATAGACTGAATAACAAGATAAGGACAATAGATTGATAGACTGAAAAACAAGATAAGGACAATAGATAGACTGAATAACAGGATAAGGACAATAGATAGACTGAATAACAAGATAAGGACAATAGATTGACTGAATAACAAGATAAAGACAACAGATTGATAGACTGAAAAACAAGATAAGGACAATAGATAGATAGACTGAATAACAAGATAAGGACAATGGATAGATAGACTGAATAACAAGATAAGGACAATAGATAGATTGATAGAATAACAAGAGGCCTGGGCTGCACAGATTTAAAAGCGTAAAATCAAGCCAGACCAAAAAACATTTGACCGACACACCGGAGGAGAAATTGGGGATGGGGAGGGGGAGGGGGGGATTTGAGGAGAAGAATTTTATGCATTTATGTGCATTTCTTGCCTTGACCCCACCAGTACATATTTACGACCCACCAGTACATATTTGACCGAACCACTGGTACATATTTGACCGACCGACTAGTGCATATTTTACCTGAATACTGAAAGTTTGGTGATCTTTATACACAGACAAGCCATACTCTGTCTCCAACAGGTTTCCATCTTCATCCTGAAACATGGAACAAACACAAATTTCATGTAAAAATAAGAAAGATCACATCATAGTCAAACAAAATAACAAGTCGGAGGCCTCGATAGCCTAGTTGGGAAACCACCCGACTGAGCTGCTGATGTTCTGACAACCCATGTTTGATTCCCGCTGAAAGCAGTGTGAGTTGTACTCGTGGTTGGGAAAAAAAATATCCCCACTGTCGACCAGCTGCTGGCAGAAATGGGTACCAGAGTAGTATTCTGGGAAGGTGAGGAATGCCGCCTCGCATGATGAGTTTCGATGCTTGATGCGACACTATCCATAAGTCTCCGAACACTTCTGGATAGGTGGCTGAGCACATATGGGTGAAAACTCACGAGCTAAGACGTAGATTCAAGTCTCATACTCCACCTTGACCTTACAAATTCACAAACTTTAATTAAGAATACTCTTCTTCACTCCATAACCCTGGGGTTTGTTGGGGCACCACTGATAGGTTTCATCAATCTTCATCATTTCTATTTATCTTCAGTCATTATTTGATATCTTCTGATCTCTTACTGTGCTTACCTCTCCTCCTCCCTCATCTTAGTTCAGTGCAGTATGGTCTTTTACATCAGCAACTGTTATTTATGACGACTTATTCTGAAGAACCCTTGTTTGTACTTGCTTCATAACAATTATTTAATTTTAATCTGCCATACCTGCTGATGTACTTCTTGATTCTTCCCGGGCTGTTAGATGTCACACAGGTCTGGTAGTTTTTTTTCGCCGCCCATATCTATTCTGGGCGAGGTGTTCGATCTTATCTAATGAGTCTATGTCTGCCAGCTTTGCTTCTTTTATAAACGTTCTTTTTAGGTCTCCCTCTTTTTCTGTATCCTGATGTTTCATACAGTAGAGCCTGTTTTGGAATTCTTGTGTCCCTTCTCAGTGCATGTCCATCTTCTTTCCTTAATAGTAGATGAGATCTTTCGTTGCTTGGACATTTCTCTTATCTCTATATTAGTCTTGAATTCATTCTTTTGCACACAAAAGCACTATTCTTAGGTATTTGTCTTCAAAAGCATTTATTTTTTTCTAAATCTCCAATGATGTTTTCCAGCATAAACATGCACAGATAAGTGTTGATGTACCTTACATATGTAGTAAAGCTGCAGGGAAGGTTTCATTTGAACATGGCTCGTAGCATATAACTTTAGCAGTCGGATGATAAAATTGTTCCAAAGACAGGAGGCCAAAAAAAAAAATATTATAAACTAAGACAGTTTGGTGGCATGTTATGTCACAATTTAACGTTATGAAATCAAGAAATGGAAATGAGACAAAACATATTTTTTTTTAAAAAATGAGTCAATATTAAACTGAACAGGCCCTCAAAAAATTAAATACAATAAAGTTTTTGAGCTCACTCGATAGTGAAAGTGGATAGACAAAGTGGAAACGTAAGATACCTTGGTTGGATAAACTCCACTGGAAGGCTGAGCATCTAGAGATGTCATGTCTGTGTAGCGACGTTCCAATGTCTTTTTAGTTACAGGACAGTAGTGAACACTTCTCACAATCTTGGGGCGATCAGTGAACCTACATGTCATGGGGCACATCAGAAAAAAAAAAAACAAACATACATATAGTCAAACACGTACAAGATATCTATCTAAATAATGGTGTGCAAAAATATTAATTTATTTGGTAAACTGTAATGTATCATTACAGCTTTTAGCCAATTTTTGATATGTTCTAAGGGACTGGATGCTGCAGAATGCAGTCACCACATTATTTTTTAATCAGTTTTTATTTCAACCTCAATAGAAAAAAATGTATACAGTCATCATCATTGGGTATCATTTCCACACCGAAGGTTGGCTACCACTGAGCAGCATTTTACTGTCTTTTGTCTTGATGGTGCATGTTGTCATAGGTTCACCTTTTGATGTTATTAGTCCACTTTAGTCTTGGTCTGCCTCTAACTCATCTACCTTGTACCTTCACTTCCAAGATTATTTTTAGCAGAGTATTGTGTCTTTTTACGAAATATGTTAAGTAGTTCTTTTTTCGTCTTCAGCTGATCTAGAACTTCCTTCTCTTCTCCTTCCACCCAATTCTCCCCATTTTCTATAGATCCACATTTCAAAGGCTTCAGTTTTCTGATTTAATGTCCATGTATCTGCACCATACAGGAAAGTTGAGTAAATATAGCCTTTCACAATCTATGGTGTTACTTCTAATCTCTAATGTTATCTGCTTTGATGTGGTTATATTTTTCCTGTTGTTAAAATTGCTTTTCTGCAATTTCCATTTTTTTAATTTTGGTTTTAATTCAGTCTTAATTTTTCATAATTTTTGATAGCATGTCCAAGATTATTTGCTTATAGAAGTCTATATGAATATATAAGTATATGGAGCCTAGCTGGCTGAGTCGTTAGTGTGCTCACTTCCTGATCAGAAAGGTCTAGGTTTGATACTACAGAGGTAACAGAAAATTATAAACAAATTTAAAAGATTCAAACTTACATTTTGTCACAATACCCTCCACACAAACCATGCTGCCAAGGTACTTGCTTGTGAGAGATCTTGGGGTGTTGTGCTTGTCTCCGAAGCTGTCGAGGATTACACATATTTTTCTGTCATAATGAGCTCCACACTATATACAAGAGCTTTAATTACCAAAAAAAATTATAACCCACAATTTTCACTAAAGACATACAAACATTCACAGCTTTCAACACTTTGAAACTAAGATTCCTGACTAACAAGGACACAACTTTCAGTAATTAAAAAAAAAAATTTTACACACAACTTTCAAAGGTTGCCCGTAACATATTTCCTATGAAGTAATCCAAAACATCTGAATGTCGGGTGTGTGTGTCTAATGCTTTATCTCACTGTTCTTCTTCTTTTCTCTGTTACTGAAAGGTGTCGTGGTTTATATCATTTGCCGTTCTTGAGCTGCTCGAACTGTCTGAATTAGTGATTTTCCTTTGTTGTTACATGTCTCTATCACTGCATCTATCCATCTTCTTCTGGGTCTTCCTCTTGGTCTTTTTCCATGCATTCTCGAGAAGAACGCCCTTGATGGTGATTGGTAAGGGTTCATTCTGACCAGTAAGAATACATCACAAATAAATCCGTTCTAAATAACACAAGAACGCTTGAATTTCTTTTACTACGGGCATTGAAATTCACTTATAACTTAAATTTGACTCCCATCATAAATTGCATCATGTTGCCAGCACAGTCACACACCATAAGTCGGAATCTCACTGTTAATATCTTCAAATGTTGCCAGGTACTTTATAATTTTTCAGCTAGAATGACAGGACAATTTCAGGCTGGACTGAACTAGGACCATTCTATTGCCAAGCCACAGGGTAACTACTGCGTTAGTCACTCCCCACAATAAATTATATAATGTCAAACATGAATTAATAAGTTCAGTATGTCAAACAATGATTCTTAAAATCAGTTATGACAAATTGCAATATTCGTGAACTGAAATGAAGATGACATAAAATATAATAAAAGAAGATATAATGCAAGAAGTAGCATGAAATGTGCAGTTGATCATGTCATGGTGACCATTAGCCTCCGAGCTGTACTTGACAGGAAGTTGGAGAAGAAAAGTAATAAAAAGGAAAAAAAAATGACTAACCTCCCTTCAAAGCCAATGAAAAACTCCTCATGCTGTTTACCGTAAAGAGGATCGGCTGCTGATACAAGATCTTTCAAAGCTTTTTGGAAACAAAGAAGCTCTTCAAATGATGAATTCAAAAGCTGAAAGTAAAGAAAAAATGTTTGACAACCCAGCATTACATGACATGAAAATGTGATCACAAAATTAAGATTAGAGTGCGAAAAAGACTGGATTTGTTTATTCCTCTTCATCATGTTTGCTCACACCAGTTTTTAAACAAATCTTTAGTGAAGTCCAGAGGGCCTGAATTTTTTTGTGAAGTTCTCCCATTTCACACCAGTTTTTAAACAAATCTTTAGTGAAGTCCAGAGGGCCTGAATTTTTTGTGAAGTTCTCCCATTTCACACCAGCAGTCATATGTTCAGGCGTTCCTCGCCATACAAGGGCACTCTCATTTGTTATCAGCGAGAATTTATGTTTTTGGGTAGAATATTAAAATAACTTTAACCAGTCTGTGACCTCTGAGGCCTACTCTTTTCAAGTGTTCTTTATCATGCACACAAGACCTGTTTCTTGTTATCCAGAAGGTGGGACATCAGATCTCACAACCTATAGACTGTGGGGGATTTAAAAAAATGAATAAACCACACACCCCAAGAGAAAAGCTCCCACTCACTATGCCAGTATTTGAACCTGAGACCATCTTACATCTAGACTACTCAATGTGCCCCCCCCCCCCCCTTTTTTTTGTTAAGCAGATGGACAAGGTAGTCAGCAAGTCTTATGCCTTGTGGCATCATGTATACCAACAACAACAACAAAGTTCCTCCACCTTGTGCAACCATTGGACATCCTTCGCAGTGTGCATTAAGTCTGGATTTAATTTTACTGGTTACATTCACTCGATGACTAAAGGTTGGTGGTGTGGTTTGCAGTAAAAACTGTGCTATTTGCATCTCTCAGCCCAAAAGATCTGACTTCAACACTGCTAGACTAGACTAGACTGGTTGGTCTGTTACTAGAGGCACCATGAAGAGGCTGAGAAGGGCCCGCTTGTTCTGGTTCACCAATCCTGGCGCAAGCCATCAGCTATAAAGCAAGCAACTTCCAGCTCCGTTACTATCAGATGCGTCTACCCCATCTATGTCTGGTTAACACTATCATTTCATTGTCCTCTGCCAGGTTCTCCTTGAATTGTCTCTTCTCTTCCCTGTTTTCCTTTCAGACCCAATGCATGTCAGTTCTTGTGTCCCTGGATATCTATTAAGAATCTATCCAGTCCCGTCGCCTGCCTGTTTCGCTGTGTGAATATTCTATTGGTTGAAATTGTGCATAACCTATAAGTTGCAACTTTTGGCAGTTCTTGGTTGCTGATTTTGCCTGAAGTTAATAGTCATGATATTTCTGCTTGGCCCACCACACATCAGGTTTCAGCACAATGTATATTTGTTATTCTCTCTGATAATCTGGCATATTATTGCTATGTAGTTATACTTGCTTGTGAATCTATATATTTGTTATTATCTCTGATAATCTGGCATATTATTGCTATGTAGTTATACTTGCTTGTGAATCTATATATTTGTTATTCTCTTGATAATCTGGCATATTATTGCTATGTAGTTATACTTGCTTGTGAATCTATATGTTTGTTATTCTCTCTGATAATCTGGCATATTATTGCTATGTAGTTATACTTGCTTGTGAATCTATATATTTGTCTTGGGTATAATGTTCCAGAGAAGGCCTACTGAGCTGTAACGTTTTATATTGTCAGTCACCTAAGTAAAAGTAAAGAGCCCCTGTCACGTCATATAGGGAATATGGTGTTAGTGACCATAGACCTTCGGCACATGATTTTTGGGATAATGTAGTCTGCATTATGCCCGCACCACTTTACTTCCCCAGAAAAAAAATCTGGTACCCATTTAAGGCTGGGTGAACCCGGAAGCCGTTGATCAGGATCGAACCCGACCTCTGGTGCTTTGTAGTCCAGTTCACTAACCACTGAGCTATTGCAGCTCCCCACCTAAGTAAAGCTGTAACCATATCCTTTTTTTTAAAATTGTCATTCTTATCATCAGCTTCACATTTGTATGCATTTACTTCTTTCAACATAACATTATTTTTGGATACTATTTTTTATTTAATCCCTTCATGTTTAACCAGACTATTTATTCTGCTTTCAAGGCTGCAATAGCAATGTGGAGTAGGACCTCGAATATTGATCTGAATGTGCATTAACAAAACAATGATCAATGGCAACAAAGATAATAACTTACGCTGAGCATCTTTTGGGATTTTTTCTTCTTAGATCATTGATGTTGACTTTAATACGGATCTCATTGCTGCTAACCATATCACGCACTTTTTGAAGATAAATGCCTTGGTCATTCTGAGGAAGAAGTGATTTTAGGTAACTTTAATAATGTTGGGGAAAAAAGAGATAAAATATTTTGAACATTACCAGCACAACTACTTTTAATGGGATATTCCAAATTAATACTGAATGTTCTTCATCCGTATTAATGAGTTATTTGCGGGCCATCATCACTGCACTTCTAACATGTACATCGGCTCAGATCCCCTCCCAAGCAAGTCTCGCAGTGTCCAGCGACTGACGACTCCAGTTCTGTGTTGGTTGATAAGTCTTCTTACATGCCCACTAAGTTTCTAGTTTATGGCTGTGCCCATCTTACTCCCATCATCCGAAGGAGTGACGTGGACTCATGGTTGTCGAAGTCAGTGTTTGGCCATTAAGTGGACACAGATATGTTATATCATTAGTTTATGGCATATACACCTTTCCTCTTCTTCTGCGATCATGGATCATTAAGACTAGGACTCCTGACTCTCTTATGAAGGCAGCTGTAAGACATGTTTAAGTGATTCGGTTGCCCCGTATAGTTTCTCTTCCAGGGAGGTGGTTGTGGACCACATTGTCCTTCTCAGGTCTGTGTACTGGGGGCAATCCTGTATAACATGTTTTGTTGTCATGTTATCCAGGGTACAGTGGCACAGGCTTGTAGTTCCTATTTTGAGTTTGGTGAACATGTGGTTTCTCATTCTGTTATGGCCAATGCGTTGGCGAAGTATGATGACTTGATCCCTCCTTGATAGTTGGAGGTATCAGTCCCTCGCGTTATACTTTAGGTGTTCTTGTTTCCATTTTTTACATAGTACTGGCCCTCCACATTAGCCTCACCTTGTTGTGGGTGGAGGGCTTGTGCGCCTCCGGGATCCAAGGAGCTATGCCAGCGGGAGCTCCTGGCAGGGTCACCCAAGCTGGACAGGTCCTTGGTGAGGGCCAGACAAAGGAGCCAGGAGTAGATGGAACCCTTTAAGTGAAGACGCAGAACCCACCAGCGAGTGGTACATGCTTTGGTCTGAACTAATCCATCCCCACTTCATGGGTTAAATGCTTCTCTGTCTTTTCTCCTCTTTCTGTCCTCTATCAAACAGGCAGGTGGTGCTCCAGAGCTCACAAGACCAGACCACCTATGAGAGAGACAACTCTACACAAAGCTCGGGCAGAATCTCCCTACAGAAAAGACAATCTGCTGCCTTGCAGGGAGATTGGGGACAATCAAAGGCTAAGGAAAGCAAACCTGAATAAAATGCTGGCAGAAATCGGATGCACTGGGCCATTGGCGCAGAACATAGTGCAACATTCTAACATGTACACCTTTCTGAAAAACACATTCATTTTTAACATGGGTAGATTTTTAAATTGATTTACAGTTTTGCCAGGGCAGCAATCATTTGGTCTATTTCATTGAAACTTGTAACTGTCAAGATTTCTTCATTGTGTGCAGAGTGCACATAGTACTTGTTTATGTTGCTGCCCAAGAGGATTAGACATTGGATCTCACTACACAGAGACCCAGGGGAGGGTAAATCTGTGAAGAAACCACAGATTTGAATAGAAAAACTCCCACTGCTTGTGGCGGAATTTGAACTCGGGACACAACAAGTAAAGAAAATAGAATGAGACCACATCAAGAATGGTGAGAGAAGAGTAATCACAATCAAGTTACATACAAATTAAATTCAATGATGATCTTTATGTAACAGCTTGATATGAGCCGTTAGCCCTTAGACTCATAAGTAAAAGTAAAGTAAAGAGCCCCGTCACCCAAGTGGCGTATAGGGAATATGTGTTAGTGACCATAAATTTTACAGACCTTCAGCACATGATTTTTGGGTAATGTGGTCGGTATTGTGCCCGTGCCGCTTTACTTTCCCAGAAATAATCCGGCACCCATTTAAGGCTGGGTGAACCGGAAGCCGGCGGTTGGAATCGAACCCTACCCTAGTAGTCCAGTTCACTAACCACTGAGCTATCGCGGCTCCCTTTTAGACTCATAAATATGATGTATTGGCATCAAGGGCCTTCTTCAGTTCCTTGGTTCTGCTGAAGATGTTAGATCTTGCTTATCTTAGATCATAGATGCACTGCAATACTAGGTCATCTAGATCAACAGACCCCAACCTATATGTCAATCCTCGCATCATTAAGTCAATCTATATGACAGAGTCCGCCCGTGTGCTACCGGGGCCCGAAAGGGGAGTAAAGAATAGTGGCGCTGTACCCTACCAGGCATGTTCGTAAGAGGCGAGAAAGGAGGGTTGGGCATGGACTGGCTATTCCATACTGTAAAAAAAAAAAAAAAAGCCAAAAAAAAACTTCACAAACAAGGATGGAAATGGCAGGACAAAATCACTAACATAGAATTATGGAAATGTCCCAGTCAAATACCAGTGAATAAAGAGATAACAGCAAAGACGATGGCGCTGGATAGGACACACACTACAGAAGCCAACTGAGAGCTTTACACAACAGGCCCTTTTTTGGAATTCCCAGGGGAAAAGACAAAGAGGAAGACCAAGGAATTCTTGGAGAAGACAGATAGAAGCAGAGATGAAGATGATGGGGAAGACATGGAATGATCTTAAAAGAATGGCAAAAAACAGAACGACTTGGAAAGTGTTTGTTGAAGACCTATGCTCCACTGGGAGCTAAAAAGGTAGAAGAAGAAGAATATGACAGTCACAATACTATAATAGTATCAATGATGGAGAGATACTTCATGATCCAAAAATATTATCTATAATTAAGAGAAGGTGGTAATCATGTTTGCCATCACATGTGATAAGAAGAAACAACAAGTAAATCTCAAAGCAAGCCTCAAAAATGGAAAATCAAGAGGGTAAAAGAAAAAAAAGACCAACCTAGAGAAATGCTAAAAAAGAAAATCGAGGTGAGGGCAGCAACAGCCGACATAAGCTACCTTGCTGAGATTGAGTGGCTTGCCCAGAACTGGGTGGGACTTGTGGTGAGATACAATGTGGGTATTGTTCCGAGTCTGCCACTTAATAACAAAGAATTCAAAGATTATCAGACATCGAGTAAAAACTACATACATTCATTGAATTAAGAAGATGGCTCTGCTACAAATGCCACCAGAAATGTGTTCTTGACGCTGAATTCAATAACCAGGACGAGATCACCAAGTCAATAGCTACAAGGAAATTCTCAAACAACTTTAAAGCAGAAACTGAGGCCCTCAGAGATGCTGCAACACTGGCTACTGAACACAAAAATAATATGCACAATAAACTGATGATTCTGACTGATGCACTGTCAGTATTATCAGCTCTAAAAAGCCCCAAGAACAATGAACTAGATGACTTAAGAACAACCCTGGACCAACTATGCAATAATTTCCAGAGAGTAGTCATTCAGTGGATACCATCACACTGTAATATACACGGGAACGAACACGCAGACAAATTAGCTCAAGAGGGAGGGAGATTACCACAAGAGAAGAGAACCATCCACTCAGTTATGATGAAGCCAAATCCATCCTCAAAACTCAAAGGTCAGTGCTATGAAAAATGGAAATGAGAACACCCAAAGTCAAAGCATAATGAGAGGGACGGATACCATAAAACTATCAAGGAGGGATCAAGTCATCATACTTCGCCTACGCTCTGGCCACAATAGAAAATGAGAAATCACATGTTCCCCAAATTCAAAATAGGTACAACCAGCCTATGCCACTGTATACTGGACAATATGACTACAAAACATGTTCTACAGGATTGCCCCCAGTACACAGACCTGAGAAGAGCAATGTGGTCCACGCCCACCTCCCTGGAAGAGAAACTATATGGGGCAATCGAATCACTTAAACAGACAGCTGACTTCATGAGAGAGTCTGGAATCCAACTCTGATTGAGTCTTGATCGCAGAGAGTTGAGAGAATTAAGAAGAAGACTGATAAGAAAACAAGGACAGCAATCATAGACTGTCCCAGAGCACGCTACTGTAGGATGGATGAAGAATTTAATAACTTTTCAGTTTCTATGATGATGACTGCTAAACCAATAAACAATGCATACAATATATCAATATACAATACCCAATGAGGAAAAAAAACAGCATTTCATTCTAATATACGTATAGATAGTACAGTACTTTCTATAGTGCATAAAAATAGCCAGAATTGATAATCATCATCATATCATATTATATGTGATTGAATGTGATGAATATTAGGAACAGACAATCATCGTTTTTTTGGTCATGTAATGAGAAGAGAGCAGCTGGAAAGTGGAATGTAAATGTAACAACTGGGAAAATTCAAAATACCAGACAGACAGGTAGTTAAGTTAAGAGAATGGCTTGGCAGGAGAGAGAAGGTCAACAACACAACAGAAATGATAAATAAATAAAAATAACTCTCGTGATCGAAAGTTGTGGAGAAACATGATCACCTACGCCAGCAGGCACGGTACTTGATCAGATGATGATTTTTATTAATTTCGGGCGGGTAACCGGTACCGCGGTAGTGTACGGCACAGCTGAGAGGTGCCGAGACTAAGACTTATTGACTTAAAATAGTAAAGTAAAAGTGAAGGTACCAGTGAAGTTAGTGAGTTGCTGTTGTTGTGTGAGTTACGCCCAATATATACAGTCGAACCTGGTCTTAGGACCACCTGTTTAAAGCGTTTCCCTGGTTATAGGACCGGGTCTACAATTTCCCCGAGTTTTTTACTATATGCTAACACTGATTACGGCGCTCACCGTATGACGCGACCAGAGACCAGGCTAATTAACCGCCGCCAATGTTATTTATCCCGTTTACGACGACCAGCCAGTCCTTCGTCTCGCTGGGAGCTATAAACGATCGACACAGGTGTCTACAGGTGTTGATGTTTTCCCGTATTTAGTGAGTCCCAGATTACAGTGGGACGTGTTACGTTTATCAGTCAATACTGGTGCAGACACAGATCTATGATTCGTGAAGTGACATCACTTCGCGGTTCCGTCTAGACCAGAGTAGACCATTGCGTGGCCCGTATAAATTACAGGAATTAACTAAAGAATTAGTTATTGCCCGCTTAGAGTGTATTCATGTACATGTACAGTATCTCAGTGAATTATTTTTGTGGATTTTAAAAGTGTTACACACAATATAGGAAATGGCCAGTGTCAAAAGTGTAAAACCAAAAGCATTAACGCTGGAAGAACGAATATCAGTGATTCGACAAAATCAGCAAGGTAAAAGTTCGCGATTATTGGCAGAACAGTTTGGAGTGGGAAAGACACAGATTTTACGTACGTTAAAGAGAAAAGCCGAGTATATGAATGACTTTGAAAATAATGCACCAAGTATGAAAAGAAGGAATAGCAGGAAAACGCGAAATGAAGACATAAATACACTTTGTTGGAAATGGTGTCAATCAGCACTTGCACGAAAAATTCCGTTATCTGGGCCGATGATCAAAGAACGAGCTTTACAGTTTGCAAAAGAATTGGAAAACTCAGTCTTTAAAGCATCGAACGGCTGGTTAGAGGCCTTCATTAAAAGACACAATCTTGTGTTTGGTAAGCAATGTGGCGAAGTCGGTGATTCAGATATGAGTGCTGCGGCTGACTGGACTTCTAAATTATCCGAGATATGCTATGGTTACGCTGCTCAAGACATTTTTAATTTAGATGAAACCGGGTTATTTTTCAAAGCGACTACGGACAAAACATTTTTTGTCAAAGGAGAAAAATGCGCTGGGGGTAAAAAAAGCAAAGAGCGAATAACAGTGATGCTATGCACTAACATGTTGGGGGAACGAGAACCGGCTTTAGTGATTGGGAAAGCAGCTAACCCTAGGATTTTTAAAAACATCAACATAAACACACTGCCAGTGATTTACAGAAACAACAAAAAGGCATGGATGACTGCAGCTATATTTGAAGATTGGCTGAAAAGTTTTGACCGTAAGATGCAGAAAAAAAAGCGCCACATTATTTTATTTGTTGACAACGCTACCTGTCATCCCAAGATCGAACTACAGAATGTTAAGCTGCAGTTTCTGCCACCCAACACAACTGCATTAGTTCAACCCCTAGACCAGGGTGTCATTCAGACATTTAAATTAAAGTTTAGACAAAAACAGCTTCTACATCTTATCACAGTCATGGAATCAAACAAGGATGCTTCCGGAACCGAACTCATGAAACAGGTCAATTTACTGGATGTAGTCTACTGGATTGCTGCAGCATGGAAAGAAGTGGACAACTCAACCATCCTTAAGTGTTTCTGTAAAGCAGGTTTTCATTGTCCTGCTGAAACACACGCATATTCTCGGACGCACATGGAATCTGCATCAAAGACCGACGTGCAAATTGTTTCTACTGCAATTTCTACTGCTTTGGATAACCTTTCAAAAGAATTGTTTGGATACCAATTGACAGACATCTCCATGATTGATTCAGGGCTCCAAACTTGCAACACAATAGAACAAACTGGGATCTTCCTGCCACTGCAATTTTAGCTGCTGAGGATGTGAATAGTGAATCAGACAACGAACAAGATTCTACTGACATTGAGAAAACATACACTATCGCAGATGCACATAATGCTTTGGAGCTTCTGCGCACCTATTCAATAACAAACGGGAGATCTGACATACTAGACGTTATCATGGACTTGAGAGAAAAATTGAACTTATCGTTTTATTTCATCTGTCAAACAACAGACTACCATATTGGATTTTTTTTCAAGTCAAAAGTGATACATGTACAGTATAAGTGGAATCTGTGTATGTGTGTTTTATTTTTGTGTGTTTAACTATCGTGTTTTATGAAAAGTGTCCAACCAGTGGCTATTGTAGACCGACATGTGCACTATGTTCTACTCATGGATTACGCTGATTTGCAGGTTAGTTTTCATAGTGCTTAGGATAAAATTTTTTTTATCGCTCTATTTATTATGTGAAACCTGTGAGGCAGGACCACCTGTCCTATGGGACCAGTTTTTGAAAGTCCCGTGAATGGTCGCCTTAGACAGGTTCGACTGTATTATAACATATATATACAAAAAAGACTTGCTTACATCATCATCTAAAAAGTCAAGATATTCACGCTGAATCTCTCTTAATCGCTGATCCACCTCAGTTGCCATTATTTTAGAATAGAAAAGTTATCCTTCGATTTGGTCAAAATCTGTAATCTTCGTAGTCTTGTCCACAGACTTTTAGCGCGCCAAATAATATCACGTGACTATATTTCTGCACAAATGAACGTAATAGCAGAAAATTAACGAAATAGTTTTAAATGAGCGATCTTTCGTTTTTCTGTGTACGTGTGGTTTTGGTAATATGAGGTTAAATATGGACGCGGCTTGTTTACAAATAATTACATACATTAAAACCAGGTGGTAGACTCCGTTCGAAACAAATCAACAATGTCTTGCTTGGATAAAAGCGAGGATGAGATATTAGGCTTAGAGACTGTAGACTCTAGTATGGATAACAGCGCAGATAACAGTAAAGCCAATGAGGACATAAGTTGCCTGGACGAGGAAATGCTTCTATTAAATTCTCCACCTCCTCCTGAAGCTGAGAGTGACGATTTGAATTTGCAACCACAGTTAAAACCGAAACCCAATTTGAAATCGCCAACAAGAAGACTAAGACTACTAAGAGTAAGACTGGAGTCAAATTGAAAGCAATGGTTAGTACGCCAAACGTTCACGGTATTAGTGACACTGACGACATTCTGGAAATAATTGATGACGTTGAACTTGAAGAAGTCACAGATATTAACCTTGACGACAGCAATTTGAGCAATAGTTTTACCGATGATGAAGACATTGAAGATGAAGATGAAGACTATGATGAAGAAGACGAGGGCGAAATGGATGAACTAACTGATGAATCAGACGTCGAGAGTGAGGAAGACACATCATTTATGGATGGAAAGATCTGTATTTTCTTCTGTCATGGTTCTTTTTTCGTTTGGAATACTGATGGTAAAAGTCAATAGAGTTTGTTTTACGTACTAATCTCAACCTAGTAGTAGTAGTAACTCATCAATAGGTTAGTGACAAATTCGAAATTGTAATTTAACTTTAATCAGTTTAGTAACAAAATTTTAATAGTTTTAAATTAAAAATTTGAATGCTAGAACTAGAAGGACAGGTAGAAAGAAGCCTATTGAAATAAATGAAATGATGTTCATTCATATTTGTACATTTTTCTTTCCTTCCTCATTTTGTCTCTTAGTATTGAGGGGAGACATATTTAATACATATTTATCAGTCTTTTGCTCTTCCGTTGACCTCTGTTGCTGTTATGTTTCCTAGTGTTTCTAATATTCCATCAATCCCTTTTTTTTTGGTCAGCCCTTGAGTCTTGTGTTCTCACAACATTTATTAAAGGCTCACTGTGTTGCATTTCATTTCATCTCAGTAGAGGTTATTTTTCTTATTGTTCTTGCATCTAGGGTCCAGGTCTGGCATTGGTAGCACAAGGTTGGGATGAAGATTGTATTGTAGAGTCCAGGACTGGCATTGGTAGCACAACGTTGGGATGAAGATTGTATTGTATAGTGCCCGTTTTGCCTCTAGAGTTATTTCCTTGTTGGACAATAGTGTTGATAGTTTATATGTTATGAATTAATTATTAAAAGGTGACTTCCACTGCAAAAAAAAAAAGAAGCCTATCTACCTCTGGTAAAGTCTTAGTTATGATTTAATAATAAATTATTACACTGTAAGCACTAAAACAGTATGAATGTATTAATTAAGAGTCTTATAAATTCAAAAGAATAGAGTGTATGATGCACATTTGAATGCATGGAATGGATTATTAGTTAAAGTTACTCACTTCTTTTTCTGTTGAGTTTGCTCCTCTTTGTTGTTTCCTTTAAATTATAAACAAGGGCATTAAATAGCATAAGTTGTGTTTATGGTTTAAAACCAAGCAAGCTGTACTGTTCAGCTCTATATGTTATATTTGGCAATCATTTTGCTATCCCTCTTTGATCTCTACTCATTTGGCCTGAGTGGTTACTTCAAATTCCAGAGCCAACTTAGGGAAGTGGAATAGGATAAGGATCTTAACCAGCTCTGGTTCATTTATCATGAATCAAGCATTCAAGTAACAATTAATTGTCAATTAACTGATCACTTTTGCATGTGCATGCGGGTCAAGAAACCAATGCCTCTCTATTTAATTTTGTCTTCCTATTTCCTCAATCGCCTGCCCTTCCTTTCACAGTTTCCAACAATTCTCTTTTACCCAGTATTAACTCTTTCTGTCTGTTTTGCCACACTGTGCATCATGTTGATTTCGGCTGCATAGTGCATCACTCTTAATTTGATCATTGTGAACTGTCATCAAACCATATTCTTTTTACATGTCTTGTATCTTCTTGGTATTGGTGAAATCTAATTCCTTGTAAGATTATCTAAAATTTCATATATATGTTAAATAAATATGTTGATTGATTCTTAAAAGCATGAAAAATTTTGTCTCTAAAATCACTTCGGTTGCTTTAACAAAAAGCTTCCGTATGGTAAGAGTTAATGAGTCTCACTTTATTAGCATCATATCCTCTCAATTATAATTAAACACACCTGATCCGAGCAATCGTTGAAGGGGCCTTAGGTATTTCAATGAAAACTGTGGTTTTTTTAACTGTCTACCTGCATAAAGTTATGCACAAGGAGCAGTGGAGCGAAATTCAATCTTACACATATCTGAGCAGTAATATAGATAAAAAGGGAGTAAAAGAAAATGATATCAAAATAAGGATATCAAAAGCAAGAGGAGCTTTTGTTGCTCTGGGAAACATATGGAAGTCCAAAGAAATTAGTTTAAATACAAAAATAAAAATGTTCAACTCCAATGTTAAGTCAGTCCTATTATATGGCTGTGAAACATGGAGAACAACAAAATTGACAATCATGAAGATACAGACTTCATTAATGGATGCTTACGCAGAATAAAAGGATGGACATCGCAGGACAAAATCACTAACATAGAAATATTGAAATGTACGAGTCATACCAGTGAATAAAGAGATAACAGCAAAGACGATGGCACTGGATAGAACACACACTGCGGAAGCCAACTGAGAGTATTACGCAGCAGGACCTTTTTTGGAATCCCCAGAGGAAAAGACAAAGAGGAAGACCAATGCATTCTTGGAGAAGACAGACAGAAGCAGAGATGAAGATGATGGGGAAGACATGAAATGATCTTAAAAAAATGGCAAGAAACAGAACAACTTGGAAAGTGTTTGTTGAAGACCTATGCTCCACAGGGAGCTGAAAGGTAGAAGAAGTGGAGCGGAATTGGATAATTGACTCCAGTGATATAATCTCTGACAAGATCTTTGCTCAAGCACTAAAACCATGGTCTCTCAAGACTGACTATTACTACATCTACTACTACTAATGCTACATCTACTACTACTATTGCTACAACTGCTACGGCTACTATTGCTACATCTACTACTACTTCTGCATGATGTATTATCTCTGTGTCTGGTTTCTGTGCTCTTTGATATCTAAGAATGTAATAACAAGTATCTTTTGCCTTCCAGATGTTCAAATGCTGCGTGAAGAATGTAGGATTATTGGAAAATTAGTGGGTAGTCTCCCACGAGCCCCACGACAAAATAGCCACCTAGGGCTCCCTCTACAACTCATGCCTGAAGAAGCAAAACTCTTGGTTGATATAGGTAATAATGCTAGATA
This sequence comes from Megaustenia siamemsis, assembly GCA_032433765.1. Taxonomy (NCBI): domain Eukaryota; kingdom Metazoa; phylum Mollusca; class Gastropoda; order Stylommatophora; family Ariophantidae; genus Megaustenia; species Megaustenia siamemsis. Next base: position 28,927,391 of record JAVIAB010000041.1, read on the forward strand.
TTGTTTATAAATGTTATGTAGAGCCAGTCTTAACATACAGATGTGAATCATGGACAATAGGACAACAGACAAGAAAATCACTGGAGTCTGTAGAAATGTGGTTTTACAAAGAATGTTTAGAATACAGTGGGTGGCTAAAAAGGGTAATGAAAACGTTCTGAAAGAGGCCAAAGCAAAAAGAGAGCTAATTTCCAATATCAGGAAGAAACAATCATCATTTTTTGGTCCTGTAATGAGTAGGGAACAGCTGAAATATATTTTGACAACTGGGAAAATTGAGGGATTAAAGAGATAGAGGGAAGCAAATAGAATATATACCAGACAGCTTAAGAGAATGGGTTGGCAGAATGTCAACAACAGAAATGATAAATAACTGTCGAGATCAAAAGTTGTGTAGAGACATGATCACCTACGCCAGCAGGCATGGTACTTGATGAATAATAAATATATTAATTTACATACATAATTGAATTAGATGAACGAAGCCAATTTTGAGGAACTTTAAACAGATTGGTTGGTCTCAGGGCAAGATGCCAGCCTTGAGACAGAAAGGTTGTGGGTTCAAATCCCAGTTGGGATTTTTATTTATGATTTCTCTTCATGGCAACCACCCCTTGTCTCGGCATCGAGGCCCGGCTTGAAACGTCATTTACTCATGGATGGAAGAAATAGGAGTACCTCCGAAGTCTGAGTTATCTGCCTGTACGGTGAGGAACCCCTGTGCACATGGCTGCAAGGGAAAAATGGATTAACATGCAAAATTCAGTTCCTAGTTTAAAGGGACTTCGCCAGAGGTGAAAGCTGGTGAACGAAAAAAAGAAAAAAAAACAATTACAAATGATATACCATCATCATCCTTCATCATCACAGCATGAAAAGTTAGCTTCCAAGAAGTTACCATTGATTTCATGAAACCACTGACTCGACCTCACAAGTTCCAACTGCTTGTGGTGGAATTTGAACCTGGGGTCTTCCTGTCCAAGGCTGACCTCTTATCTAGACCACCCAATCCCCTAACAGACTGTTATTCTTTTTTTGGAATATCTTTGGTACCCGTTTTTAAATTGGATGAACCTAGAAATTGCTGGACTGGCGAATGAGCCTGCCCTCTTGACCTCAGTCAAGTACAAGATGATGTTGATTAATTAACACATGATAAAGTAAATGATTATCAACCCCTACCTACGCCTGTGAAAACTGGAAAGCAACAAAACAGATTGAGAGAGAAAGCTAAACGTTTTTTAAAACAAATGACTAAGAAGAATACTCTACAATTTTTTTGTTTCCCTCATGTGTTTGGGATAATTTTATCATCTGACTGCAAAAGTTATATGCTACGAGGCATGTTCAGATGAAACCTTCCCCACGACTTTATTACATATGTAAGGTACATCAACACTTATCTGTGCATGTTTATGCTGGAAAACATCATAAGAGGTTTAGAAAAAAACTAAATGCTTTTGAAGACAAATGCCTAAGAATAATACTCTTGTGTGCATTGGAATGAATTCAAGACTAATATAGAGATAAGAGAAATGGCCACGCAACCAACGATCTCATCTACAATTAGTAAGAGAAGGTGAATATATGTCAGACATGTGCTGAAAAGAGCCGCTATAGCTCAGTGGTTAGTGAAATGGACTACAAAGGACAAGAGGTAGGTTTCGATCCAAAACGACTGCTTTCGGCTTCACCCAGCCTTAAACGGGTACCTGATTTTTTCTGGGAAAGTAAAGCGGCACGGGCGTAATACCGACCACGTTATCCCAAAAATTATGTGCTGAAGGTTTGTAAAATTTATGGTCACCATATTCCTAACACCATATTCCCTATACGCCACTTGGCGTGACGGGGGCTCTTAACTTTTTTTTTTTATTTACTGAAAAGAGAGAACAGGAGAATTTCAAAACAGGCTCTTCAATGGAAAACATCAGAATACAGAAAAGAGGAAAACCTAGAGAGATACTAACAAGAACACTTAATAAGAGAAACAAAGTTGGAAGGCATAGAGTCATTAAATAAGATCAAACATCTCGCTAAGAATAGAGATGGATAGCGAAGAACACTACAAACCCAATGCTACACTCAGCGACCCCAGAAGGATCAAGATCAAGAAAGTAAATGATGAGGTAGCAGCTTTGAATGAGGCTTTTTTGTTTGTTTCAGATGCTGCAGTGGTGGTTACAGAAGAACCAGTCTCACATAGAACCTTAGCTGTAAGAGAAGCTGCTGTCGAGAATGTACGGTCCAGCAACCTTAAAATTCAAGTACGCAGTCTAATCAGTATCAACCATTTATGTTGTTGTTTGATTTTGCTGAAGCCCAGCCTTATACTATCCTTCCAAAACAGCAGAAAAAGGGTACCTAGTTTTCTTTCTAACATTAAAACAAGGGCAACAACAACAGCACTCATCAGCTCCCTCACCGAGATTGACCAACTCGCCCAGAACAAAGCCCTGTGATGAAACACAATGCAGGTTCTGTGCAAGGTCTGACAGCTGAAAAAATGTCAAACACAAGAGTCTAGAATTTTTGCCCATCTTCTGCTCAAAAGGACAATAGATAGATAGTTCTCTGTCTGGCTTTCACCATATGGCTACTAGAAGAATGAATAGTCCTCCTCTTAACCATCCACTGTTAAAAGGACATTAAATGAGCTTAGATGCATTATAATGTGGTTTATCTGTGCCTTTTGGCCTAACACATCCGACTTCTGCACTGCATTTTTGAGTATTGGGTTGCCTTCCCTCTTTTGTGATCTCTACTCGCTCGGTCAGACTGGATAGTCTGTTTCCAAGAGCACTGCTGAGCGGGAGTGGTGTCTTGATCAGCTGTGGGTCTTTGATCGCAGTCAGCTCAGTTGCTGGTTCGTACCCAGTTCTATAAGTTGGGGGAAGTATTAACAGTGAGAAAGTGCACAGGCCTCCCTCACCTTTAGAACCCTGTAACTATGTACCAGTGAAGTTTCATTCTGCATCCCCTTATGTCATTATATATTACAGCATATCTATTTTTACTATATTTTTATTTTAAATGTTTGCATCACCAAAATCATGTGCCATACGGTTGGCGTAGGCGATCATGTCCCTCCACAATCTTCTATCTACAGTGCATCGTATCAGTTCTGTTGTTGACTGTTTTCAATGCCATGACACCAAGCTATCCAGTATTTTCTCTCTTTGTCGTCCGCGATCTCTCTTTCCCTGTATTTTGCCAGTTGTAACCAAGTATTCCAATTTTCCTCTTCTCATAATGTGCCTGAAAAATGTTGTTTCTTTCTGATGTTTTTTAGGAGCTCCCTTTTTATGTTGGCCTCTTTAAGAAATTCCTCATTGGTCTTTTTAGCTGTCCAGGGAACTTTCAACATTCTTCTGAGAAATCCCATCTCTGTGGCCTCTAATCGTCTTTTCATTTGTTTGTCTACTGTCCATGATTCGCTTCTATAGGTCAGAATTGGTTCTATTCAGCACAGATGAACTCTCTTTCTCATTTCTATTGACATAGATTTGTTGCATAAGATATTTTTCATTTTCTGAAATGCTATTTTGGCCTGAGCTATTCTGCTTTTTATTTCTGTGGTGCATCTTCCATCTGATGTTATTATTGTGCCCAAGTATTTCAGATGTTGCACTTGTTTCAAATTTTCTCGTTTGAGTTTTGACAATAGAAACAAGAAAAAGAGTTATTAAATGTTATGTAGAACCAGTTTTAACATATGGATGTGAATCATGGACAATAGGACAACCGACAAGTAAATCATTGGACGTTTTACAGTAGAATGTTGAGAATACCATGGACAGCTAAAAAGAGTAATGAAAATTTTCTGAAAGAAGCCAAAGCGAAAAGAGAGCTAATTTCCAATATTAGGAAGTAACAATCATCATTTTTTGCCAATGTAATAAGAAGGGAACAGCTGGAATATATTGTGACAGTTGGGAAAATTGAGGAGCAAAGAGAAAAGATACGAGAGAAGGTCAACAGCAGAAATGATAAATAACTGTTGAGATCGAAAGTTGTGGAGAGATATGACCACCTATGCCAGCAGGCATGGTACTTGATGATGATGAACAAAATCAACATGTAGAACACTTAGCGAACTCAAGTTTTTGACATTTTTGTGGATTTATTGTCCTCGCTCTCAAAAAAGAAACAGAGCTCTCGTTTGAGTTTGAACACTTGACAGGAGAGAGAGAGATGTGTTAATATTTTCAATGTAAAAGAAGATGCTCAGAATACCATGGGTAGAAAAGAGAACAAACTTTTCAGTTTTGTAAGAACTTAAGATTCTAGAAAATTGGTTGATAAAGAACATAAAAAGAAGGAAAATAAAATATAATTTTGTCATGTGGAACAGCATAATGGTCTGGTGAAAATAATAATGGAGGTCATAGTTTGAGGGAAAGGGAGACCTAGAAGAAGATGGGTGTGAGATATTACCGACAAGTTGGGATTGACTGCTGCAGAAGCTGGACATCTGGCACCGAACAGAGAAAACTTGAGACTAGCTGTCAGGGGAGACAAGTTCCATCAGGGACAAGCTAGATGATGATGATGAACATTATGGTGAAGAGAGATGTACCAGTGCTCTATTTCAACATCATCAGTGAGTGCCGTCTCCGCATCGAAGGTTGGCTACCATGGAGTGGCATTCCGCTCTGTTTCTTGCTTTGATGGCGCAGGTTATCATAGGCTGACTCGTCCATCTGTTGTTGTTGGTCTTGGTCTGCCTCTTTTACCTTGTATTTCCAAACCCCCCCCCCCCCCCCCCCTCTAATCGATACCAGGATTAGAATATAGGACCTTCTTGTCGAGAGGCCGATATCGTGCCTCTACACCACTCAGTCCTTGTTGTTGTGGCCGCTTAGAAACCAGTTGTTATTTTTGTTATGTCTGTTTGCCCATTTGTTGGCAGCAATTTCTTTTATTCGAAGCCACGGCCAGTCAGGTCTCTTTAAATGAGTAAACATCGAGTACCATCTCCGCAACGAAGGTTGACTACCATGGAGCGCCATTCTGTTCTGTCTCTTGCTTTGATGGTGCAGGTTGTCATAGGTTGACTTATCCATCTTTTGATGTTACTCGCCCATGTTAGTCTTGGTCTGCCTCTTTTACCTTGTATTTTCCCTTTCACAATTACTTTTAGTAATCTGTTGCGTCTATGTACATGTCCCAAAAATCTCAGAACTACAACAACAAATAGCAAAATGCTATATTTACCCAAAATTCCTATTTGGTGCAGAAAATTGAAGCATTTGTAGATCTATAGGAAAATAGGGATAATTGGGTGGAAGGGAAGAAAGACAAACATGGAAGTTCTGAATTAGCTGAAAATGAAAAAAAATACTTAACACAATTTAAATAAGATAACTGAAATTTTTTGGACATGTGAAGAGACATAATACCCTTCTAAATCCATCATCAAAGGCCAGTACCATGAAAAATGGAAACAAGAACACCCAAAGTATAACGAGAGGGATGGATACCTCCAACTATCAAGGAGGGATCAAGTCATCATACTTTGCCTAAGCACTGGCCACAACAGAATGAGAAACCACATGTTCACCAAACTCAATGTAGGAACTACTAGCCAATGCCACTGTACACTGGATGACATGACAACAAAACATGTTCTACAGGATTGCCCCCAGTACACAGACCTGAGAAGAGCAATGTGGTCCACACCCACCTCCATGGAAGAGAAACTATACAGGGCAACCGAATCACTTAAACAGACAGCTGCCTTCATGAGAGAGTCCGGAATCTTAGTCTGAATGAGCCATGATCGCAGAAGAAGTAGAAGATTACCCTTCTAAAAGTTATTTTGGAAAGGGGTGTACAAAGTTGATGATGCAGAGGCAGACCAAGACTAAAGTGGACTGATAACATCAAAAGGTGGATAGGTAAACTTATGACACCGTGCATCATCAAGACACGAGACAAAGTAAAATGGTACTCCATGTTAGCCAACCTCTGATGTGGAGAGGGCACCCAATGAATGAAATTTAAATTAGTTTTATTTATTTAAATTTGGTTGTCACTAACAATTGTGGTGTTATTTCAGCAAAAACTTTACCAAGAAATCAGAAAAGAAGATGTGAAGAAACGAATGAATGAAATAATTGCTGGCAAGAAAGCAAAGAAACGAAAACTCAAGGAAGACTGTGAAAATGGTCAAGTTACCCCAAAGTCCAAGTCCAAAAATAAGAGTTCAGCAAAAAAGTCAACAGCAACCAAATTCAAAGAAGAAGACCTAGAAAGTAACGATGATAAGGATAGTGATGATAATTTGACAGTGGATGATATTATCTCAGAGACTGCGGATACATCGGAGCAACACGCTTTGGTTCAAATTTTCTCCGGTAAGAAATATGTAGCAAGTGGTGTAAAAAAATAAACACGAAATTAGGTGAGAAATGGTTTTACATGAATAAGAACACTTTTTTTTAATTTTTACTTTTCTAATCCTCGGGGATTTGGGAACTTTGTTAACCTCAAATGGTAGATGTACAACAGAGGTGAGATGCAGAATGGCTCAGGCAAAAGCAACTTTCCAAAAGATGAGGAAGATACTATGCAATCTATTTGAACCAACTTAAACGTTATGTAGAGCCAGTCTTAACATATGGATGTGAATCATGGACAATAGGACAACAGACAAGAAAATCACTGGAATCTGTAGAAATGTGGTTTTACAGAAGAATGTTGAGAATACCATGGACAGCTAAGAAAAGTAATGAAAACATTCTGAAAGAGGCTAAAGCAAAAAGAGAGCTAATTTCCAATATTAGGAAGAAACAATCATCATTTTTTGGCCATGTAATGAGAAGAGAACAACTGGAATATATTGTGACAGCTGGGAAAATTGAGGGTCGAAAGATAGAAGGAAACAAAGAGAAAAGATACCAGACAGCTTAAGAGAATGGCTTGGCAGAAGGTCAACAGCAGAAATGATAAATAACTGTTGAGATTGAAAGTTGTGGAGAGACATGGTCACCTATGCCAGCAGACCTGGTACTTGATGATGATTCCTCGTGGGTTTCAAATTATTCACATTTCTCATTTCTTGCCTGTGCCAGGTAGTGAAACATACATCTGTCTTTGTTGTTTGGGGATATCTCCATAGAGGGTGATAGTTGGTATCTCCATAGAGGGAGGCTTGATGGTTGATATCTCAAAATAGGGTGTTTTTGATGGAGAGATTTAATGATTGTTATTGGTTGATGTCTGATAGAGAGATTTGATGGTAGTTGTTGATTTATGTCTGATGGAGAGTAGTAGTTGGTTGATGTCTGATGGAGAGTAGTAGTTGATTGATGTCTAATGGAGAGATTTGATGGTAGTAGTTGGTTGATATCTGACAGAGAGATTTGATGGTAGTAGTTGGTTAATATCTGATGGAGAGATTTGATGGTAGTAGTTGGTTGATATCTGATGGAGAGATTTGATGGTAGTAGTTGGTTGATATCTGACGGAGAGATTTGATGGTAGTAGTTGGTTGATGTCTGACGGAGAGATTTGATGGTAGTAGTTGGTTGATGTCTGATGGAGAGATTTGATGGTAGTAGTTGGTTGATATCTGATGGAGAGATTTGATGGTAGTAGTTGGTTGATATCTGACGGAGAGATTTGATGGTAGTAGTTGGTTGATGTCTGACGGAGAGATTTGATGGTAGTAGTTGGTTGATGTCTGATGGAGAGATTTGATGGTAGTAGTTGGTTGATATCTGACGGAGAGATTTGATGGTAGTAGTTGGTTGATGTCTGACGGAGAGATTTGATGGTAGTAATAAATCAAGTCTTGTCTGGCCAAGTGAGAGGGATTGAAGATGGAAGGCAACCCAGTACTCAAAAATGCAGTGCTGAAGTCAGATATTTTGGGTTGAAAGGCACAAACCACAACGCATCCACGCCTACTCAACATCCTTTTAAGGGCGGATGGTGAAGAGGATTATCCATCTCCTTGAGTAGTCATCTGGTGAACAAGAGAAAGAAAGAAATCTTTGAGATTATAGACACGTTTATGCATTTATTTGTTGTTTATAGACACGTTTGTGCATTTATTTGTTGTTTATCGACACATTTATGCATTTATTTGTTGTTTATAGACATGTTTGTGCATTTATTTGTTGTTTATAGACACATTTATGCATTTATTTGTTGTTTATCGACACATTTATGCATTTATTTGTTGTTTATCAACACATTTATGCATTTATTTGTTGTTTATCGACACATTTATGTATTTATTTGTTGTTTATAGACACATTTATGAAAAAAAAATTTTTTTTTTGCGTTCACTCAGACGAAGTCCCTAGAGACTAGGAACTGAAAATTGCATGTTAATCCATTTTTCTCTGGCAGCCATGTGCACAGGGGTCCCTCGCCATACAGACTGATAACTCCGTCTTCGGAGTTACTCATATTTTTTCTGTCCATGAGTAATTGACGTGTCAAGCTAGGCCTCACTGCTGAGGCCAGGGGTGGTTGCTGCAGAAATAAACCATAAATAAAAATCCCACCAGGTGCAGCTGGGATTTGAACCACAACCTCTCTTTCTTGAGGCAGTCTTGCCTCGAGACCAACCAGTCCCCCGCATTTGTTTGCTATTTATAGACATGTTTATACATTTATTTGTTATTTATAGCCATCTTTATGAGTTTATTTGTTATTTATAGACACGTTTATGCATTTATTTGTTATTTATAGACAAGTTTATGCATTTATTTTTATTTATAGACATGTTTATGAGTTTATTTGTTATTTATAGACACATTTATGAGTTTATTTTTTATTTATAGACACGTTTATGCATTTATTTGTTATTTATAGACATGTTTATGCATTTATTTGTTATGTTCACAATTTCGACAGAAAATCCTTGGAAGCAAAATGGCCGCCCCTATGTTGAATGGACATACCCCTCCACAGAGAGAGAGATGTTGAGGTACCTAATCTTCAAGGATCTTTGGGGGAGAGGTTTTTTTTTGACGTCTGGTGCAAAGTTTGGTGGAGATTTTCTTGTTTATCCAGGTCAGTTTCTGGGTCATTGTTGCTCATTTCCTTTGGTGTTGGTAGCCAATGCTTTTAATGTTCAGTTTTCATCACCATCATTGTGTGCCATGCCGGTTGGTGTAGGCGATCATGTCCTTCCATTATCTTCTATACGCCGTGCAATGTCCAGCTATCATCATCTTGTGCCATACCAGTTGGTCTAGACGATCATGACCTTCCACAATCTTCTATCCACTGTGCAATGTCCAGCTTTCATCATCATGTGCCATGCCAGTTGGTGTAGGCAATCATGTCCTTCCACAATCTTCTATCCACCGTGCAATGTCCAGCTTTCATCATCATGTGCCATACCTGTTAGTGTAGGCAATCATGTCCTTCCACAATCTTCTATCCACCGTGCAATGTCCAGCTTTCATCATCATGTGCCATACCTGTTAGTGTAGGCAATCATGTCCTTCCACAATCTTCTATCCACCGTGCAATGTCCAGCTTTCATCATCATGTGCCATACCTGTTAGTGTAGGCAATCATGTCCTTCCACAATCTTCTATCCACCGTGCAATGTCCAGCTTTACTTCTGCATAAATCACTGTTTGTTTGTAAAAGAAAAATGTTATGGTGTGTATCACTTTTCATGGCTTATATGTAATATCACACTTTGTGGTTTATGTGTAATGTTATGGTTTATGGTGGTGTCATGGCTTGTGGGTAATGTCATGACTTTTGGCTTATGGGTAACATAGAGTTAGTGTCCGTCCTTTCTGTGACCATCTGTATGTTTATGGGCGATGTGGTTAGTGTCACACCACACTAATCTCTCACAGAGAAAGTTATTCATGGCATGGAGACTACTCTGTTATGGATCACCAAGCATCTTCAAATTGCAAGCAATGAAAAGGTAGATTTTTAAAAAAAATCACCACATTTGGGAACTATCCATCTATCTATCTATATATTGTCCTTTCGAGCCGAAGACGGCACATGGGGCAAAACCACAGTCTCAAAAACAGAAACCTTGCGTGCCAAAATGGCAAATATTGCAGAGATCACTGCTTCTAAAATCTATGGCTCTGTTTCCATAACAATACTTTTTACAATGACAGCTTGTCAAGCCATCAATTAATCTCCTTAGTCGCCTCTTACGACATGTCTGGAAGGTCACATTGTCATTATTCTTTACTTCCCTCATAATGAGGTCCCTGTAACACATGGACAACATTTGGGAACTGGGTCTATCAAATTACAAATGAAAATCTTTGTTGGAAAAAACTGCATACTAATAGAAATGGAGATCAAGAAAAGGAAATAGGGATGGAATGACTTAACATTGCAAAGACCCCCAAGCACTATTCCAAGATTGTCAATGAACTCGAATCCACAAAAAACTAGGGCAGTTGGAAGGCCCAAGCAGACCTGAGAAGAACCATCATCACTGAAGTAGAGGCTGCTGGATTTAGATGGGCTCAGTTGAGAAAGATAGCATAGAATCCGGGTCTAGTGACAAAATGTTGCTGTAGCCATTTGCTCCAGTAGGAGCTGCAAGATGTAAGTCAAGTAAGTAAGGCAGTTGACCCTGGACCTTTCCGGTCAGTCATTAGTGCATTAATCACTCAGTCACAGTGCATTAATCACTCAGTCACACAGTTCTCACATAATACCTTCTTGGAGCAGTGATATTTTGTCTTTTTTCCTTCTTCCAATGATTACTAAATAAATGAATGGTTCTCTTCATCATCCGCCCTTTAAAGGGACATTAACAGTGTAGCGAAAGAACTGAAAAGGAAACTGAGGATAATAGACATATCAAAATATCGGTGTCACAAAGGGCGAGAACAGGAAGGGCATCCTCAGCAGTAAAGAGTGCAACTAGGTCACTCAATGTAGGACAGGAAGAATCAGAGTAGGCAAACATTTTGATGGTTGCTGGAACTGGTGACAGAATGGATATGGGAATACCCCAGCTGCAGGGAGCCAGTCTGAGATAGAGTCTAACTGGGTGTAGATGCGTTGTAGTTGCAGCTTGTCTGTGATATTTGGCCCAACACATCTGAATTCAGCGCAGTTTTTATGAGTACCAGGTTGCTTTCGCTCTTCGATCCCTCGTCGCCTAGCCAGACTGGGCATGACCTGGAGGTGGGGGCATGGTCTGGATGAGCTCTGTTGTTCATCAATCCTGACACACATAGTCAATTATTAGCTCTGGCTACTCTGCTGTTCGTCAATCCTGACACACATAGTCAATTATTAGCTCTGGCTACTCAGTTGTTTGTCATCAATCCTGACACACATAGTCAGTTGTTAGCTGTGGCTACTCTGTTGTTTGTCATCAATCCTGACATACATAGCCAGTTGTTAGCTGTGGCTACTCTGTTGTTTGTCATCAATCCTGACACACATAGTCAGTTATTAGCTGTAGCTACTCTGTTGTTTGTCATCAATCCTGACACACATAGTCAGTTATTAGCTGTAGCTACTCTGTTGTTTGTCATCAATCCTGACACACATAGCCAGTTATTAGCTGTGGCTATTCTGTTGCAGGTAGGTACCTTGGCTCATATTGATATATAATAAACCCTTATAGTCACCTTGTTATTTTTTTTAATCATCCGCCATTTCTCTTCTTAGGTGATCCAGCTCGATTTCACTCTCACTACATCGCCATATGTAAAACCCAGTTGGAGGACCTGCCTTGTCTAGACATTGTTTCCTACGGCAGACAAGCATCAAATGTTAGAAAAACTGCATTGCTGTGTTCTGCTGACAGAAATAAGAAGCCTTTTTACACATCACTACAGTGGACAGGACTGTCATAATTGCTGTTGTTACAGCAGACAGAACTATTTTTGCTGTTGTTATCGTAGTTTTCTATTGTCATAGTATCCTTACTGCTGTTGTTATAGTATCCTAATTATTGTTATTACATTGGAAAGGACAGTTATAACTGATGCTCTAATTACTGCGTCTGAGTAACAATGAAAAAAAATTCTGCTTCTACAAAATAAAACAAAAACTATTTTGAAATTAGGTCTCATTGTTAAGAATTTACAAATGCTTATTTTCATTTGTTTAAAATATATAAACCATATTTGAACAATAGGTTCCTTATTTATGATCATTTTTGTCTTCATATTGACCCAAAGATTATTCCTCTCAGTCGTTGACCCTTGAAAGGGCGTTAAGTGTTTTGTGCTGTAATTTTCAACAAGCTGCAATATCTGTGGTGTTCAGTCCAAAACACCCAACTTTGGCACAAAATTGTTTGGAGTACCAGGTCTGCTTTTGCATCTTTTTTCTTTACTTGCTTGGCAAGACTGGTTAGTCTTGTTTCCATTCTCGCCAAGAAAAGGTGGAAAGGTATCTTGGTCAGTTCTATATCTGAAACAAGGAGTCCCCTGCAGATCATTGGGTGCTTTCATCCCTTGCACTGTCCAACATGTGCAATCAAACATTTGAGGAAAATTATGAAAATCGGATGGTATGACAAGGGTCAATCGAGCAACAGATGATTATGAATAGACCTTGAGAAAGGTTAGACACAACACTACTGTCATGGAACCTATAGGGAAAGAGAAAATCATGGAAGCCCTCAAGAGCATTGGCCTAAACTGGAGAGAAGTAGAGAAAATGTTCAAGAATAGGAATGGATGGTTATGAAAGGCCCCGGTATCACTGCAAACGAATTAAAATCCATAATTACTCAACCGCCCGTGCCAGTGGAATCAGTCAAATTACTATTTCATCTCCCAAACAAAGAAAGGTAGCTGTAGCCCCATCATAGCAGTCTCAGCACACACCAAAAGACATACAGCGAAACTGCACAGAAAGTGAACACAGCCATCTGTTCTCCATCATACGATATCATCACTTATCATAAACAATCGGAATATCGAAACACGATAAAAACAGATGAAACGCACAGCTCAGTGTGCACAGAGCACTTAACTCAGTAGCTCCTGCAACAAGCCGGAATGGATGGAGAGACCTTTGCTGCCCAATAAGGCGTCTAAAGGGATTTGATTGATTGTCTGGCATCTTGGCCTAATATAAAGGCCAACAACCAGCAATAAATGAATGTTCCCAACAGCGGCAGCACAAGCTTCTCATGGAAACAACTGAATGCTGCTTGTCATGTTCTACTTTTTAAAAATTATGGTAAAAAGAAAAAAACCTCCATAACATACGGGGAGTAAAGTGTTAAGTTTCACTATTCTGGTCCACAACATTTGGTGATAAGGGGGCTAGTGCTCATCCTCACTGACATTACTTTTCCCTACTTCATGTGTCCATTCTTTTTGTAATTGATTGATTAAAAAGTAGGGATTGTACTAGGTTCATTTTACCAGCGAGCCAACGTGTTACAGACCAATGTTTTTGCAATGGCCCTACACGGCTTTTGTGTTTATTCACAATGGTCTGGTCTACTGAGGGTAAAGGTCATGTTTGATTGCAATGGATGGCTTCAAGGTTCATCCATTTTAAATCGGTACTAATAATTTCCATTTTTGACAATAGAAACAAGAAAAAGAGTTCTTAAATGTAACGTAGAGCCAGTCTTAACATATGGATGTGAATCATGGACAATAGGACAACAGACAAGAAAATCATTGGAGTCTGTAGAAATGTGGTTTTACAGAAGAATGTTGAGAATACCATGGACAGCTAAGAAGAGTAATGAAAATGTTCTGAAAGAGGTCAAAGCAAAAAGAGAGCTAATTTCCAATATTAGGAAGAAACAATCATCATTTTGTGGCCATGTAATGTGAAGAGAGCAACTGAAATATATTATAGCAACTGAAAAAATTGTTGGACGAAGAGATAGAGGGAAGCAAAGAGAGAAAATACCAGACAGCTTAAGAGAATGGCTTGGCAGAAAGTAAACAACAGAAATGATAAAGAACTGTCGAGATCGGAGCTTATGGAGAGACATGATCACCTACGCCAGTAGGCCCGGTACTTGATGATGATGACTAATAATCTCTTTACGGGAAAGAAATATGGCATGACATAGTGTTGACTAAATTACTCAGAAAGATGTGTTAATGATCAAACTATATTGGCACTAGCATCATGTTTCCTTTATCATCATTATCGGAAGATGGGTGGTCTAGGGGTAAGACGTCTGCATCTGGTCCCAGGCATGAATCTCCTTCTTACCCTTGCCTTGTCCGTGGTTTCTTCTTACCCTTGCCTAGTCCGTGGTTTCTTCTTACCCTTGCCTAGACTGTGGTTTCTTCTTACCCTTGCCTTGTCCGTGGTTTCTTCTTACCCTTGCCTAGTCTGTTGTTTCTTCTTACCCTTGCCTAGTCCGTGGTTTCTTCATTGCTGTACCCTCACCTGATCTCTGGGTAGTGAGATCCAATGCCTATCTATCTTGGATAATACTGAAAAACAGAAAGTCCTGTGTGCACTCACGCATGTTAAAGAACCCTTGGCAGTTAAAAGTCTAAAAGAGTAGGCCAAAATGGCCACTGCTCAAGTAAAATTGATAAGCAAATCTACCATTGCCAAAGACAGATGTGTCATGCCAAAAGATATTGTGGCTTGTCATAAAACTAGTGACACAATGGATGCACATCTACATGAATGCAAAGAAGAATAGTAGCAAAGTCAAGGTGTCATGGGTTCTTTTTCTTTCTGTGTAACTCTTCACATTGGAGAAGTTTTTGGTCATGCTGTCTTTGTCTGTCACAAGGTTGAAGTTCACAATCCTCTCCAGGTCTTCGTGCCCCACAATTTTTGTTGTAGGTATAAGTTGTCTGACCAGGTTTGGCTGCAATAAGATTCCAGCTTGTATGCAACTAATTTGGAGGCATTGCAACGTCTATATAATTAAGATTTGAAAAACATTCATGTACAAGATAAACATAAATACTACAAATGTATATGTTGTGTCATTTTGTGTACAAATGATGAAATGAAACAAAATAAATTAAAAAAAAAAAATTTATTATTTTTGTAGCCAATCTACATGGGCTATGAGTTATCGCTTGATATTTAGACAGCTTGGAACAGTTGGAGTGTCTGGGGAGGTCATCCATTGGTTTCATCTCCACATCTAAGCTTGGCTACCATGAAGCACCATTTTACTGTCTCCTGCCTTGATAGTGCACGTTGTCATAGGTCCACCTTTTGATGTTATCAGTCCACTTTAGTCTTGGTCTGCCTTGACTACAATGTACCTTCCTTTAATGTACATGTCCCAATAATTTTCATCTTCTTCAGGACCTCGCTGTTTTTCCTTCCATCCATTTTTTCCACATTTTTCTATAGATCCACATATCAAAGGCTTTGATTTTCTTTCTTCACTTTCTCTTGTCCACTCTGGTATCGAGAGAAATACAAAGTTGTGGTTCTCACCCTTTTGTTGGTTTCACTCACTGCCAATATATGTTGTCTTTCCATCTTACTCTGGGTCTGTGTCTTCACTTTCTCTTGTCCACTCTGGTATCGAGAGAAATACAAAGTTGTGGTTCTCACCCTTTTGTTGGTTTCAATCACTGCCAATATATGTTGTCTTTCCATCTTACTCTGGGTCTGTGTCTTCACTTTTAACATATGTTTTGTATGGTAAGGAACATATCTCCCGTGTGTTACCGGGGCCTCATTATGTGGGAAGTAAAGAATAGTGACACTGTGACCTTCCAGGCATGTCGTAAGAGGCGACTAAGGAGGTTGGTAAATGGCTTGACAAGCTGTCATTGTAAAAAGTATTGTTATGGAAACATAGATTTTAGAAGCAGTGATCTCTGCAATATGTGCCATTTTGGCACGCAAGGTTTCTGTTTTTGAGATTGTAGTTCTGCCCTATGTCAGCCTTCAGCTCGAAAGGACAATAGATAGATGGTAAGAAATCATACTGCATTATTTCTAGATGAACAAACTAATTTATTTGTTGTTTCTGTATGTAACTTAAGATTGGTTCAGTGCCTACTCTTTCTCTTATAATATTTCTGATTCTGTCTTTTCTGGTCATTCCAATCACTTTTCTCCTAGATTTTCTTTATTTATAATGTCCATGTTTCTGCACCATACAGGAATGTTGAATGGATAATGAGGTCAGAATTGACACAAATTTGTTTAATTTTTGTACCACAGCATGTGAGAAAAAGGTAGTGAACATGCTGAAAGTTTTCCTGAGGCAACTGTTGTGAACATAATGTGCTCATGTTCTCAGGGAGGCTGGAAGAGTCAATGATTGAGTCTGTAACTAGACTGGAAGAGTCAATGATTGAGTCTGTAACTAGACTGGAAGAGTCAATGATTGAATCTGTAACTAGACTGGAAGAGTCAATGATTGAGTCTGTAACTAGGCTGGAAGAGTCAATGATTGAATTTGTAACTAGACTGGAAGAGTCAATGATTGAGTCTGTAACTAGGCTGGAAGAGTCAATGATTGAGTCTGTAACTAGACTGGAAGAGTCAATGATTGAGTCTGTAACTAGGCTGGAAGAGTCAATGATTGAGTCTGTAACTAGGCTGGAAGAGTCAATGATTGAGTCTGTAACTAGACTGGAAGAGTCAATGATTGAGTCTATAACTAGACTGGAAGAGTCAATGATTGAATCTGTAACTAGACTGGAAGAGTCAATGATTGAGTCTGTAACTAGACTGGAAGAGTCAATGATTGAGTCTGTAACTAGACTGGAAGAGTCAATGATTGAGTCTGTAACTAGACTGGAAGAGTCAATGATTGAGTCTGTAACTAGACTGGAAGAGTCAATGATTGAATCTGTAACTAGACTGGAAGAGTCAATGATTGAGTCTGTAACTAGACTGGAAGAAAGAAATTCAGAAGAGGAGAGTGCCATGTGGGGAACTAAGGAGAACTAGCAAATCAATATAAGAACGTTGTCTTTCACATCGCACTGAACGATATACTCAAAAAGGATGAATAGGCTAATGGATTTATTTGACGTGCAATGAGGGTGAACTAATGACTGACAAAACTAAATTTATATGACATGACATTTGTTTGGAGTGGCATGTCTTCTATGACCTAGCTCACTTAAGTCAGGAGACAAATAATAATAAATGAATATTATTATAGAGGGAAACTTCCGAGGCGATAATCAGTGAATCAATTCAGGGAAGAGGTATGTTTACAGCACTCGGAAAAAATGACAAATAATCAACAACAGAAAAAAATATGGACCAAGGCAGGATCGAACCCATACTCAGTGGCACAGCGCCTTGCCACGAAAAGCCAAACGCTAGGGAACACTTAAGTCAGCAGGGTAGCGGTGTTTGTAGGATCACTACATTGAGAGGTGGTAGCGATGTTAGTAAAATCACTACATCGAAAGGTGGTAGTAATATTTGTAGGATCACTACATCGAGAGGTGGTAGTAATGTTTGTAGGATCACTACATCAAAAGGTGGTAGTAATATTTGTAGGATCACTACATCGAGAGGTGGTAGTAATGTTTGTAGGATCACTACATCGAGAGGTGTAGTAATGTTTGTAGGATCACTACTTCAAGAGGTGGTAGCAATGTTTGTAGGATCACTACATCAAAAGGTGGTAGTAATATTTGTAGGATCACTACATCAAGAGGTGGTAGTAATGTTTGTAAGATCACAACATTGGTGGTGGTAGCGATGTTTGTAGGATCACTACATCAAAAGGTGGTAGTAATATTTGTAGGATCACTACATCGAGAGGTGGTAGTAATGTTTGTAAGATCACAACATTGGTGGTGGTAGCGATGTTTGTAGGATCACTACATAGAGAGGTGGTTGTAATGTTTGTAAGATCACTACATAGAGAGGTGGTAGCGATGTTTGTAAGATCACTACATAGAGAGCTGGTAGTGATGTTTGTAGGATCACTACATCGAGAGGTGGTAGTAATGTTTGTAGGATCACTACATCGAGAGGTGGTAGTAATGTTTGTAGGATCACTACATTGAGAGGTGGTAGCGATGTTTGTAGGATCACTACGTCGAGAGGTGGTAGTGATGTTTGTAGGATCACTACATCAAAAGGTGGTAGTAATATTTGTAGGATCACTACATCGAGAGGTGGTAGTAATGTTTGTAGGATCACTACATCGAGAGGTGGTAGCGATGTTTGTAAAATCACTACATCGAAAGGTGGTAGTAATATTTGTAGGATCACTACATCGAGAGGTGGTAGTAATGTTTGTAGGATCACTACTTCAAGAGGTGGTAGTAATGTTGTTTGTAGGATCACTACATCGAGAGGTGGTAGTAATGTTTGTAGGATCACTACATCGAGAGGTGGTAGTAATGTTTGTAGGATCACTACATCGAGAGTTGGTAGTAATGTTTGTAGGATCACTACTTCAAGAGGTGGTAGCAATGTTTGTAGGATCACTACATCAAAAGGTGGTAGTAATATTTGTAGGATCACTACATCGAGAGGTGGTAGTAATGTTTGTAGGATCACTACATCGAGAGGTGGTAGTAATGTTTGTAGGATCACTACTTCAAGAGGTGGTAGCAATGTTTGTAGGATCACTACATCAAAAGGTGGTAGTAATATTTGTAGGATCACTACATCAAGAGGTGGTAGTAATGTTTGTAAGATCACAACATTGGTGGTGGTAGCGATGTTTGTAGGATCACAACATTGAGAGGTGGTAGCTATGTTTGTAGGATCACAACATTGAGAGGTGGTAGTAATGTTTGTAGGATCACAACATCGAGAGGTGATAGCAATGTTTGTAGGATCACTACAGCGAGAGGTGGTAGCTATGTTTGTAGGATCACTACATAGAGAGGTGGTAGCGATGTTTGTAAGATCACAACATTGAGAGGAGGTAGCGATGTTTGTAAGATCACTACATAGAGAGGTGGTAGCGATGTTTGTAAGATTACTACATCGAGAGGTGGTAGTAATGTTTGTAGGATCACTACATCAAGAGGTGGTAGCTATGTTTGTAGGATCACTACATCGAGAGGTGGTAGTAATGTTTGTAGGATCACTACATTGAGAGGTGGTAGCGATGTTTGTAAGATCGCAACATTGAGATGTGGTAGTAATGTTTGTAGGATCACTACATCGAAAGGTGGTAGCGATGTTTGTAGGATCACAACATGAGAGGTGGTAGCTATGTTTGTAGGATCACTACATCGAGAGGTGGTAGCAATGTTTGTAAGATCACAACATTGAGAGGTGGCAGCGATGTTTGTAAAATCACTACATTGAGAGGTGGTAGCGATGTTTGTAAAATCACTACATTGAGAGGTGGTAGTAATGTTTGTAGGATCACTACATTGAGAGGTGGTAGCGATGTTTGTAGGATCACTGCATCGAGAGGTGGTAGTAATGTTTTTAAGATCACAACATCAAGAGGTGGTAGTAATGTTTGTAGGGCTCTGAAGTTAACAGTCATTTATAGACCACTGACTCTGATACTAGCAGTCATCTAGTGATCATTAACCCTTATGTTAGCAGTCATCTATGGATCACTGACTCTGATGTTAGTAGTCATTTATGTGTCATTGACTCTGATGTTATCCCACGTGCCTCACATCTACAGTCAAGTCAGTGACAAAGTTCCCACAGTTCGTCTGTTGCCATTGAAGAAGAATTGTGTGTGCAGCTACTTCAATAAACCACATTACTTTGAGATAGATGCTGCTTCCGATCTAACAAGAAACCACATTACTTTGAGATAGAAGCTTCCGATCTAACAATAAAACCACATTACTTTGAGATAGAAGCTTCCGATCTAACAAGAAACGACATTACTTTGAGATAGATGCTGCTTCCGATCTAACAAGAAAACCACATTACTTTGAGATAGAAGCTTCCGATCTAACAAGAAACCACATTACTTTGAGATAGATGCTGCTTCCGATCTAACAAGAAACCACATTACTTTGAGATAGAAGCTTCCGATCTAACAAGAAACCACATTACTTCGAGATAGAGGCTTCCAAACTAACAAGAAACCACATTACTTCGAGATAGAGGCTTCCAAACTAACAAGAAACCACATTACTTCGAGATAGAGGCTTCCAAACTAACAAGAAACCACATTACTTCGAGATAGAGGCTTCCAAACTAACAAGAAACTACATTACTTCGAGATAGAGGCTTCCAAACTAACAAGAAAGCAGACTATCTTGTTATGATAACCATAAACTGAAAAAGGCAGCTCCTAAAAAACATCAGAAAAAAAAAAAAATTTCAGGCACATCATGAGAAGAGGAAAGTTGGAATACTTGGTTACACCTGGCAAATAAAAGGAAAGAGAGATCGCGGACGACTAAGAGAGAAAATACTGGATAGCTTGGTGTCATGACATGGAAAACAGTAAACAATATAACTGATACGATGCACTATAGATAGAAGATTGTGGAAGGACATGATCGCCTATGCCAACCGGTATGGCACATGATGATGATACTTCACTGACTGGTCGTGAAAGGCTGAGCGGTTAACTTTCTGCTGGCCAGAGTGGTCCGGGCTGATTTCCTAGCTGTTGCGTTGTCTTCGCAAGATAATGAACATCATATGACAGGACAAGGTAACCAACTATAGCACCCTATGATGAACAAAACTCCCATCCATCATGGCAACACTTAGGGCAGTTGGGTCACGTGAGAAGAATGAACAACAATCGTATTCCCAAACAAATATTGTATGGTGAACTTAGGAATGAAAAGAGGTAAAAGGACAGACCAGTAATGTGATACAGTATAAGGATGTTTGCAGGGTTTCCTCGACGGCGAAAGAAACTGGGAGTTTGGCTGCAGATCATAACACATGGAAAACAGAAGACAAAAAAACGACACAACAACATTCGAGGAAGAGTTGATGCCAAAATCATAAGACAAAAGGCGCAGGAGAAATGACATAAGGCTAAGCATCACGAATGCATCTTGTTCATTCTACGGTTGGATCTATCTATCCAATATTGGTAGATTCAGTTACGAAAGAAGCTGGAATAATAATAATCGTCTGGTAAAAGACAAATACGAGAACCGCGAAGGAGCATCGGCAAAGCTGAATTAGATACAATAAAAGATGAAATCTGAATTTTTTTTTAAGCTTTATCTTGTTTCAAAGTTGATATATCTCAGTTTTTGTTTTTTTGTTAATTGAATTGTTCTACTGCAAATTATATCTCCCTTCGACGCTGAAAGGCAGATGAGGAAGGAAAGAAAAAGAAGAAGTTAATTGAATATTGTCTCTGTAGTGTAACATGTGATGAGGAGAGATAACAAGTGAATAACAAAACAAGCCCTCATGTGGGAAACGGTCAGAGGAAAAGAGGCCGACCCAGAGAGACTCTGAGAACATTGATCAGAGAGGCAAAAGCAGCAGGAATCGGCTCCCTCAACGAGTTGCTTGCACAGAACGGTGACAAATGGCGAGATTTGATAAAGGATCTTTGCAAGGATTGAGACTGCTAGAATGAAAAAAAAATTAGATGAGAGAAAGAGTATCTGGGTCTATGCTGGCCACGGCTCAAAAGGTCAATAGATAGATAGTGCAACAAATTCAAGTTTTGCTTTTCGAAACTGTCTCCTCCTCCTTCCTTCTATAAACCTCTTTCACCAGGAAAGTTCATTGTACTTGTGGGTACAAGTTACTTCAGTATTTGTTACCCACCTCCACATTTTTTAAAACCATTCCCTTTTACTGTGTTTTACACCTGGATCCGCCCTGTCAGCCAGCCAGCCAGATCAATTTCAGTCCAGTGGGTTCCTGACCAAGCTCCGGATCACAAGGAAGTGACTTACTTTCCTATTTTTAGAGTCTAGAATATTATCGTCATGTAGTTATATTTCTGTGTATATCCTTATATATTTGTGTGTTATTTCATGTTCCAGCTGAAGGCCTTCTTGGCCGAAGTATCGTTCTACTTTTGTTTTGTTTCTCACCCACGTAAAGCTGTTACCATATCACTTTTTCCAATAAAAAAAAAATCATTATCATCAGCATTATAGTAGCTTCGCAATTCTATGCATCTTGATACCTTTACCTCTTTGCCGGGGAGTGCAGGACCAGGAGAAACGGAGGACAAAAGAAAGACTTCACCGGTAACACCGGATTGACCGGAAGTACAAACATCGCCCGCGACAACAAAGCAAGTAATGGCTGCTCACGTTTGTTGCTAAAACCGCTTCATTCGGGTAGGGAAATTGCTAATTTAAATCTGTCTTGTATTATGAATATTAAATCATGGCCATACGATTAGAGAAGATGACATGTATACATAACTTGAATTGAAATATTTTTATGCTTTGCGATTAGCCGATAACTAGTAGGCTACTAGGAGTCCGAGCGAGTCCATCAGTTCAGTGTGAGTGATCACAGTGACAGTCCAGCGTGTCGAGGCTGTCGCGGATTAAATTATCTTATCTATGAGTAAAGTAAAGGTCAAGTTTAGTGTCCCAAAGCCAAATGTCCAAATTATTTCTGCTAAACGAATGATCTTCCCTCACTGACCGGGCATACTTGAACTATCAATTGTTTCTAGTTTTTGTGCATTTAATTTTATTTTTAAACAAGGTTTTAGTTTTAGTTTAGTTAGAGTTAGTAGTTCAGTTAGTCAGTGAGTTAGAGTAGAGTAGCTGTGTAGATGTAGACTCAAGAGGACGGTTTAGTTTAGAATTTAGGGTTAGTTGCCACTGTTGCAGGAAGCAATTCTAAAACTAAAACACCTTACCCGACCCAGGGTCTTTTAATGACAGATTCGAGAGCGTTCGATATATAGTCAGTGCAAGTTACTCCGAGTAGAAATGAATGATTTAGGCCACTTAACTCGACCTTTACCTGAATTATTAACTAACTCACTGGATTAACTCTTTTAGGACCACAACAGGAAACACGCTATTTTTAGGTTTGGACCAGATTAATTTTCTTGTTTCAAAAAATTTCACCATATACCTTGGCTACTTCATACAATAATTTAGATAAATGTGTTTTACATCATCACAGGAAAGGAAAATGGATACATAAATTGAAAATAGCAATATATTATATGTGATTGATTATTTGAAGGAATATATATATATATATATATTTTAAAATATAAAATATTCAAGGTAGATAATTTTTAATTCAAAATATTGCAATTCACTTACCTTTTTCCATGTTTAGAAGTGTTGCTATCCACGTGTCTTGAAATAATACACAACATAATTCAAATTCCTCCAAAATACAGTTTATTTGATGAATTTATGTCCAGCAATAACGGAATTATGCACATTTTTGTAAATGATCCCAGAATGAAAAATATGATAAATTTATGTGACATCAGAACAATATTATTTACAAGTCAAGTTTATTATTTTTATTTACACAACTGGACTTATTTTGTGTGATATGTCCCTAAAGTACCAGTTTCGTTATCAGAATCACTACCACTCGATTCCTCTGAGGCACTGACAGCGCTGTAATAGAAGGCATCCACTAGCTAAACCTAAGCCAGATCATCTTGCCTTTTTCCCATAACTTTTACTAATATTGCAACCCATTATCACAACAACTAAATTATTGTCAAGAGTCTAAATACTATGAATACTCTATTTCCTCTTTTATAGTGTCCTCATTGGTCTTTTTAGCTGACCTGGGAGCTTTCAACATTCTTCTGAGAAATCCCATCTCTATGGCCTCTAATAATTGTCTTTTCATTTGTTTGTCTACTGTCCATGATTCATTTCTGTAGGTAGGTCTATCTTTCATTCACCTGAAGTATTTTTTTCTATCTGCAATGTCGTTTCCTGTATAAATATAACTGTTTTTTGTGTGTAATTCTTACTGTGACCCTTGTAGTTTTGTCTGTAGTGTTGTATTTATGGGCCAATAGGTTTTCAACAGTCTACTCTTATCAGTACAGTCTTGAAGTATGTGTTTAGCAGTCTCAACCACCTGTCCGTGACATGTACATGTGGCTGAGGTGCCAATCTTGAATTTTGTATACATGTCACTGGAGTTGATTGTGTCCTGTTCTGAGGCGTATAATGATAATTTGTTCCCTCCCATCTATTTATATTCTGAAAGGTATCCTGATTTGGGGCTTGTGGTCTTCTGATTGACTTAATTATCTTTCTCCTGATGATACTTCCATAGGTCAGAATTGGCTCTATAAAGCACAGATGAACTCTCTTTCTCACTTCTATTGACATAGATTTGTTGCATAAAACGTTCATTTTCTGAAATACTATTTTGGCCTGAGCTGTTCTGCTTTTTATTTCTGTGATGCATCTTTCTTCTGATATTATTATTGTGCCCAAGTATTTGATGCATCTATCTTGAGTTTAGAGTACAGGTGTTGTCTTATACTGTTATAGATAGAGTATAAATGGATTCTGATAATTTGATTTCTTGGGGACTGATTGGTCTTAAGGCAAGACGCCAGCCTCGAGACAGAGAGGTTGTGGGTTCAAATCCTGGCTACACTGGTTGGAATTTTTGTTTATGATTTCTCTCTGCGGCAACCACCCTGGTCTCAGCAGCGAGGCCTGGTTTGAAATGTCAATTACTCATTGACGGAAAAATATGAGTACCTCCAAAGTCGGAGTTATCTGCCTGTGCAGCGAGGGACCCCTGTGCACACGGCTGCCAGGGAAAAATGGATAGGGACTTCGCCAGAGGTAAAAAGTTGGCGAACAAAAATTTTTAAAAAATGTGATTTCTCCATGAAAGACACCCCCCCCCCCCTATTTTATGTGTTCTTATTTCGTGGAATTTTTCCCCTTTGAATGATGTTGCCCATTAATAATAGATTTAACTTCTTCATACGTGGTAGTTTTGCTCCTTCTTTGACTAAAGAATAGGAGGGACAGGCAGAGAAAGAGATGGGAAGATAACATCAAAGAATGGATACGCCTTGACTTTGCAGAGTACCAATGGAATGCAGAAGATGTGCATTTATATCTTTGAAATGATCCTAGTATTTTAAATATAAATATGAAAATCAATGTATGAACTGTTGATATCTTTGTGCTTTCAGAATCTACTGAAGCACAATTCAAGCCAGGACATAACAGTTCTGTCAACAGACAACATAAATGAGATGGATAGAGCTGGAGTAGATACACAAAATGTTAATTCTGATGTTCAGAATGTTGTGAAACGCAAGAAGAGGAAGCGCTCTAAAAACAGGAAGAGCCTGAAGAAGAAAGTAGCCGAGAGAATGTACAAGGAGGAATTAATGAATAAACTGTTGAAGGCAGGTTGTTCGTTTTTAGATAAACCAGAAAACATTAGTATAGGTGCTTTGGAGTATGCAGAGTTTACATTAGAGCTTCGAAGTAACAAGCGCAAAAAGAAATCAAAGTCTAAGAAGTTTAAGAAGAATAGGAAAAGGGATATAAGCACTGACATCTTTAAAATAAGAGATGCTGCCGCAGATAATTTTAAACAGTCTCAATGCACCACATCAACTAATGGTGATATCGACTTAGATAATGATGAACAGGCAAGATGCACCATATCAAATGATGATAAGCAGGCAAGATATACCACATCAAACAATGATGAACAGGTAAGGTATGCCACATCAAATAATGGAGACATTGTCTCAAATAATAATGAACAGGCAAGAGATATTGTTTCAAATAATGATGGATCAGAACAACTGAACAGTAAAGTAAAGACTGATAATACTTTGAATACATGTATCCAGACAAACTGCTCCCCAAGATTGACAAGGTTAAGAACTGCAGCCTTGAAACCTATGGAAGCCAGTAAAAACCTTAGCAAGTCTCAAAATATTCCAGTGAATGGCAGCGTGACAGTTAACTCCACTTTGAAGAGACAAACTAGCCAGACAAAACAATAACCAAGCACTGTGCCATTCCTCGAATGTGCCATATAGTGAAAATGGTGTTGGTGCTAAACCATTGGCACAGGTTAAACGTGGTGTTATTACCAACACTTTGTCAGTGACGAGCCAAAAAACAGCTACTCTATAATGACCAGATCAAGAACTGCCATTTTGAAATGTGCAAAGTCTGGTGTTAAGTCTGATATTTGTCGCACAACTCAACCGATGAAGCAGCCAAAAACCGACCGTGCAGCGAAGAACGTGACCAGAACAATAAAATACTATTCCACAGCCAGAGCTTCAAATTTCAATTGGAGATATAACGGAAAGCTAGATGAGTCTCAAGAAATGTTCATAAAACAAACCATCATGCACTATTTGACTAGAAACCATTGTTACGCCCCTTACAGAAATGAAGAACTAGTCAGAGCCTGTGCTCGTTTCAATTGGGAGAGGATTCATGGCTCTCTAAAAGGACGCTTTAAAGAATTGTCTACAAATGTAGATGAAACTGTTGAATTAGATGATTGTGATAATGATGAAGATGACACTTCTTTACTTCTGGATTGTTTCCCATTGCCACATGTGGTACATCAATCCATAGCTAACGTTGACCTCGTTGATAAACTGTGTGAGTCGTTTCCCTATTCCTTACAGAGCAACAGTAAGACTGCTCAGTCCAGTGACCAGCACTCTAGTCCTCAAGAACCCAGTGATGAAGCCGTCTGTATCAACTTTCTGAACCCATCAGTAGTAGACAACATTCCTACACCAGCAGAGGAAAATGTCAACCCAGGTTCTGACAAGCCAACAGGCCAATACCATTTTGATGAGGATATTGTTAACTTTGCTACACTGTACACATATAGAGAAGGCTGCTTATACAAACATTGTAAAGGAGGGCCAGAGATTGTTACACATCAACAGATTCATATCAGCAATGATGAAGAAACTTTTCGTAGTGACTTTGAGGCTGACGTACCTGCTCCTTCTCAAGACATTAACCCTGAAGAAGTCTTGTTCTGGAAGGAAACTACATCCTTGTTTAACCGGATGAAAAAAGTTAAATTTAGATTGAGGGCAGTTAAAAAAATGCTTGAGAGAAAACAAATCAAATTTGATGAGGCTAGCAAGACTTTGACAGATATATTCTTGGATATAAAGCATTTTGATAAAGTAGTGATTAACTTACAAAGTGAGCAAGCTTGTAAAAACTTTCCTAAAACTCCAGATACCAGCTTGAGAGTGCTGTACCCTAAAGAAATATCCAGATGCCTCAATGACACTCATCAGTGTTTGATTTATCTGAAGGCATTATACACAAAAATTCAACGGAAGATGGTGACGAAGCTTGGAAATAATTGCCAGCCCTCTAATATTTTAGGTGATTCACAATACACCATTAACGCAGATTCATCATCTAGTGCAACAAAATTATCAATGGCATTAAACTTAAACACGCAAAGTCTGTCAGATACATCAGATCAACATCAGCCAATAGCTTCAGAGCAGCTTCCACAAGTATTGTCAGATGTCCATGCTTTTCCTCTAAGAGATTTCACATTCAAGAATGACAGTAACAAGAAATGGTGTGAAGAAGTCCCGGTACATGTGATGTCACAGAATGAGGTCATGTTCTGGGCTAGGCTGCAAGTCCTGTTTAAAGAAATACAGAGCAGAACCAGGGCAATTAACAAGCGTATAAGAAAACTCAGTGTGGTCAAAAATTTGTTAAAGTTTGAATCAAACTCGGACAACGAGGGCTTTTTAAAAGATCTTCATTGGAAGGTGTCAGAATACCAAACTAAACTTGAAACAGAAGCAAAAGAGAGCAAGGATTTCTGCTATGCTTCTACACAAAATGTGGCAAAGTTTGAATCCAAAGGACAGCGAAAATCATTTATTTATAATTTAAAACAAGTGCAGAATGCATTTAAAAGATACAAGAAAGCGTTTACTAGGCTTATCAATCATTTTGGATATGAACATGTCATTAACTCTTAGCATACAGAGTCAAACCAAGTTTTCACGTACAGATTTTATCAAGTAAATTGAGAGACCAAAACGTGTATTTTTTAAAATCTCAGTATTATTATTATTTTTTTAATGTTCTTATGTTCTTCCATGCTCACTCCTGTTTGGAGATTAGTTTTGTTTTCAGCAATTTACTTCACCATGATCCACAGTCCCTGTAAAGAGCCACAACTTTTGTCATTCAGAGCCATATATGGGCTGGGTGGCATCGAAGTAAGACATCAGCCTCTGAACAAGAAGTTTCTGTGTCCAAAATCCCACGGGTGATGGGAATTTTTTCACCGTAAATCCATATTTTCTTGGTCATTTTATCCTTCCCTGATCTCTGGGTATTGAGATCTGATATCTAAAACAGGAAGCTGCATGAGTACTCTCCCTTGGCAGTTGGAAATTGTAAAGAAGAGGCCACAAAATGACCCATAGAGAATTGACAGAAAAAAAATCTGCACAAAAACATCTAAAACTCTCGATGATAAAAATGAGAGTACCTCTGAAGTCATAGAATATCTGCCTGCATGGCGAGGGTCACTCAGCTGCTGCTGGTCTGATCAAATAGGAAAAAATTATATTCATTCAAAATTCAGTCCCCCTGGATTTCACCAGAGATATAAAGCTGGGGTATGCAAACAGAACCATAAAAGGAGGCCAAGTTGTCTCCTTCTGAATCAAACATGGTGGAAAGCTGGAGAATGTGTTCTGAAATTTCTAGTTTGACTGCAAGAGCAAAAATCATAGTCTGAATTTCTTAAAAGACAACACCAGGAACATCTGTGCTGAACTGAAAGGTACCTCATCTCAAATATTATATGATGCCATCTAAAACAATTATATAGATGTATTTCTCATATTTTCCCGTGTGTTACCGGGGCCTCATTATGAGGGAGGTAAAGAATAGTGACACTGTGACCTTCCAGGCATGTCGTAAGAGGCGACTAAGGAGGTTGATCGATGGCTTGACAAGCTGTCATTGTAAAAAGTATTGTTATGGAAACAGCGCCATAGATTTTAGAGCAGTGATCTCTGCAATATGTGCCATTTTGGCACGCAAGGTTTCTGTTTTTGAGATTGTGGTTCTGCCCTATGTGCCGTCTTCGGCTCGAAAGGACAATAGATAGATAGATAGATTTCTCATATTATACTTAAAAGATGGGTTGATGGAATATTAGAAGCACTAGGAAACATAACAGCAGCAGAGGCGAACAGAAGAACAAAAGACCGCAAATTATATCTCCCCTCGACACTGAAAGGCAGATGAGGAAGGAAAGAAGAAGATACTTATATTTATATTATAATATAGACTCAGATCTGAGCACAGTACAAATATTTATATTATAATATAGACTCAGATCTGAGCACAGTACAATAGACTTCACCGCTTGTTTAACCATTTTTTTGCTTTTGTTTGATCAAAATAAGCAAACAAACTTTCGTCCAAAAATGGTCCAAAAACCATTTTTTAAATGTAAAAGATATATCTTTTGTGAAAAAAAAGATATAAAATATGAAAGTAGACATGTTAATGTATGCAAGACACCAAAAAGTGAAAACTTGAAACAAAATGGCAAAATGTGTGTTTTTCAGTAGCGTATTTCCCTGTAACATTTTGTTTAAAGACACTGGATGATTTTTCTTTCAGATTTTGCAAGAATCAGCTTTCTTGTTATTCTATTCTTTCTCTCTGTCCGTCTTATCCATCCATCCACCTGCCTGTCCGCCCACCCACTATCTATTATCCTATCGAGCCAAAGATGGCACATAGAGCAGAACTTCTAGACTTTATGTCTGCCGATCTTTGCTACTAAGTGTCATACCTTGCACAGGACCTGCATTTCGTCCCTGTTCTGGGCAAGCACTCAATCTTGGCAAGGGGACTGATGTCTGCAGTTATTGCTTCTCGCATCAGTGTTTCTCGAGGTTGGTCTCTTTTTCTTTTACACACTGGTTCCAATTTGAGGGCCTGCTTTGAGATTCTCTTCTTGTCTCTTCTCATCACATGGCCAACATATGCTTGCTTATCTGACATTGTTTTTGAATGATGTCCAAGTTAATGAGACATCAGAATCGTGTGGCGGCAGCTACAAGAAGGGAGCGGAGAACATCATCAATTGTGTTTTTACTAACTACAGGTCATGTGGCTTCTGTTGGATTGGAAATGATAACTTACCACCACTGTGTGTCTATATGTTTGGAATTGGAGTCATCAATGATGACCTAACATCATAAAGTGCTACGACGATCATCATTTTCGGGAGGACGTAAACTCCCATGGTATATGGTGGATAGGCGGCAGGAAACATTGAAGGCTAAGTCTGAAAAGTGTTCCTTCTTGCAGTTTCCTCATATTCCAAGTCCGGCTTGTTGCAGGAGCTACTGAGTTAAGTGCTCCGTGCATACCGTGAGTTGTGTGTTTCATCCGTTTTGATCAAGTTCCGATATTCCAATTGCTTGCGATGAATGCTGATATCGTATGACAGGGAACAGTTGGCTGTGTTAACTTTCTGTGCGGTTTCGCCTTATGTCTTTTGGCGTGTGCTGAGACTGCTATGATGGGGACTACAGCTACCTTTCTTTGTTTGGGAGATGAGTTAGTGATTCGGATGATTCCACTGGCACGGGCGGTTGAGCAATTATGGATTTTAATTCGTTTGCAGTGATACCGGGGCCTTCCATAACCAAAATGCTTGCTTGCGTTCGCCCGATGACTAAAGGAGTGTATCTCTCCGTCATCCGACCTTAAAAGGACGTTAAGTGGGCGTGTCTACATTGTGTTGTGGTTTGCACAATCTGAGTTGAAGTCAGCTTCAGCTTTTTCGCTCGCTAGTGTTTGACAGATGTGCTTCATCCTGGGGAACATGCTGAGGAAGGGATCTCAACTTTATGGAGTTGTGCAATGATGATGACCTGTCAACTAAAATAAACTCATTCCATAGTATATGATGGGAGCCTCGGTGGCTGAGTGGTTAGTGTGCTCGCTTCCTGACCAGAAAGGTCCGGGTTTAATCCCCAGCAGTGGCAGATTTTTTTTTTGCGACTGACAAGGCTCTGGTGTTCACCCAGCCCAGAAATTTTTCTGGGAAGTAAAGGTGGCCTGGCGTGATACCGACCACATCACCCAAAAATATGGTCACTAACACCAAATTTCCCATACGATTAGCAAGGCATGGAGGGAACCTTTACTTTTTCTTTACTTTTACTATAGTATATGATGTATTTTCCTGAGGCATGTGTTTTCAAATGCATTTATTTTATTTTGTTTCTTAAGTTGTTTCTAGTTCCCACATACATGTTATTACTAACTCAAACTTTAATACTCTAAAGAGATGTTATTTTGGAAGTACATGCATGTTTGATTTTCAATAGATTAACTACTGCTGGCTTGATGAACTCTAGCCACTGTTTTATTTTAATTACAGTTGATATTATCTGTAATATCTAGTTTAGTAGTAGGAAACTCTTTGTACAGAGCTTCACAGCAGGAGTCAATCAGATCATCAGAAGAACACCCTGTCGAGCAAGTGTTTCAGCTCTTTAGCTTCTTGGCACTCTAAGGGAGGTGTGTCCGCCTGGGTCATGACTCCCAGGTGTCGACCTCCTGCTGCATTGCCTCTAAGGCTATGTTACAAATAGGGACCCTGTTTTTGTTGGTAGATTCTTCTGCGATCATGACTCTGTCAGAGTAGGATTCCGGACTTTCTCACGAAGGCAGTTTTCTGTTTAAGTGATTCAGTTGCCCCGTATAGTTTCTCTTCCAGGGAGGTGGGTGTGGACCACATTGTCCTTCTCAGGTCTGTGTACTGGGGGCAATCCAGTAGAACGTGTTTTGTTGTCATGTTATCCAGGGTACAGTGTCACTGGCTGGTAGTATCAATTTTGAGTTTGGTGAACATGTGGTTTCTCATTCTGTTGTGGCCAGTGCGGAGGCGAAGGATGATGACTTGATCCCTCCTTGATAGTTGGAGGATTGTTGGTAGATTAAAATAATACAAATGGAAGTATTTCAAAAAGAAATTAAATAATTGGATGATCTTAAGGAATGATTGAGTGGAAATTCGTCACCCTTCTGTGCCATCGTCGCATTGAATGTTAGCTGCCATGGAGTAGCATTTCTCTGTTTCTTGCCTTCGTTGCTCACACCGTAATAGGTTGTCTCTTGTCATTTTGGTTCATCTTGTCATTGCTTTTACTGTACATTTCTTGATGTTTGTCTTTGTCTATCAACTAACCATAACCGTGTTTCATTTACTGTGTATTCTTTGTCCCAAATCCATGAGCTATTGTCTCTTTAAATGTGTAAACAATATTTCTTTTTGCACGATTTGTATTAGTTCTTCATTTTCAGCTGTACCCTTTATTTGTTTTGTATGAAAATGAGTTGCAGAAAATGATTGACATTATAGCGATGGAGAGCAGAAATGAAGGCTTAAATCTCAGCATAAAAATGAATATCCTGATGTCAGCCATTTTCAAGATGTCCTCTGTCCGCCAGCACAATTCCTGATCTAGCCCTATGTTTTGTCTTTTTGAAGTACCGGCAAGAACTGACTAGTCCAGCCCTCTAGCATGGCTCATCGACTTCCTCACGTAACTGTAGCTTAATCATGCAATCCCTAGATGTCTTTCAAAACTGACCAGTGTTCAATGTGGTTGAGTAACTTAACATCTCCCTGTCATTTCCCTGTTAATTCTTCTAACTCCACTCTCTCATTACGTTATTTAACCCTCTCAAAACCCCAAATCTGGTACAAATGCATAAATAAAGCAAATGTAGCAGTATTAGAATAGATAAATGTTAATTGAACCTGGACACAATAATAACTTCAGATGGTAGACGCACAACATGGATGAGGTATAGTATAGCTCATGCTAAGTTTACATTCCATAGAGTGCAGTGAAAAGGTTTTGTGCAACCCATCTTTGACAAGCGAAGAAAGAACAAGTTTTTCAATGTTATCTAGAGCTGGTCCCGACATATGGAAGTTGCTTGCTTTGCTTTCGCCCGATGACTAAAGGAGTACACCTCCTTATCATCCGCCCTTAAAAGGACGTTAAGTGGGCGTGTATGCGTTGTGTTGTGGTTTGCAGTATAACTGTGATATATCTGCCTTTCAGCCCAACACATTCAACTTCAGTACAACACCTCCGACTTCAGCCCAACACATCCGACTTCAGCCCAGCACATCCGACTTCAGCCCAGCACATCCGACTTCAGCCCAACACATCCGACTTCAGCACAACACATCTGACTTCAGTACAACACATCCGACTTCAACACAACACATCCGACTTCAGCACAACACATCCGACTTCACCACAACACATCCGGCTTCAGCACAACACATCCGGCTTCAGCACAACACATCCGGCTTCAGCACAACACATCCCAACTTCAGCCCAACACATCCCAACTTCAGCCCAACACATCCCAACTTCAGCCCAACACATCCCAACTTCAGCCCAACACATCCCAACTTCAGCCCAACACATCCCAACTTCAGTACAATACATCCCAACTTCAGCACAACACATCCCAACTTCAGTACAATACATCCCAACTTCAGCCCAACACATCCCAACTTCAGCCCAACACATCCCAACTTCAGCCCAACACATCCCAACTTCAGCCCAACACATCCCAACACATCCCAACACATCCGACTTCAGTACAACATATGGAAGTGAATCTTGGACGATTAGAACTTGAAGCTCAAGATGGCACATAGGGCAGAAATGGTAGAATCGCCGTGTTTGATGATCATTGATATTAAGCGTCAGACTTTGCAAAGGTATCTCACTACATGTCCTTACTCTAAACAAGTCTGTAACCTCAGGAGGGGAGCAGATGCCTACTTTTATTGCTTCTCACTTGTGTTCCTTTTAGTGTTTCTCTAGTTTGGCTTCTTTCCTTTGCCTTCTTTTCTATATGAGGGTTAGCTTTGAGATTCTCTTGTTGTCTCCTCTCATCATGTGGCTAACATATGCTCAGGATGGGAGACAAATAATAATAAATGAATATTATTATAGAGGGAAACTTCAGAGGCAATAATCAGTGAATCAATTCAGGAAGCTCAGAAAAAATGACATAATAAACAACAGAAAAAAACAAAGAACAATATATGGACCGAAGCAGGATCGAACCCATACTCAGTGGCACGGTTGTCTTGCCATGAAAAGTCAAATGCTAGGGAACACTGCCACTCAGCTAACTGTTAGTTAGTAGTCATTTTTTTTTAACTTCGTTTTTTTCCCCGAGTGCTGTAAACATACCTCTTCCTCCGAATTGATTCGCTAACGTATGCTCACCTTCCTTTCTCCATTATAGGTGATATTGTTGGATGCATGGCTATTTTTCTTACTTCTGCAGTAGTCTTGAAGTCATTCCATGGTATACCAAGTATTTTTGTAAGTGAATTTTTGTTGGCTTTCAAATGCATCAAATTTATTTTCTATTTATTTTGTTAATTGTCTCTCCTTGAAGGTAGTAAATGGCAGAGTATATTTAAATGTTTTGTTTATTAAATTGGTGAATATGTACCCTATACCTTTTAGGGTCAAGAGTTTTCTCTTCTTATTCTTTCCTTCATCATTTGCCTTTCAGTGTTGAGGGGAGATATAGTTTGTGGTTTGGGCTGGTCTTTTGCTTTTCTGTTGGCCTCCTACCATGTTTCCTAGTGTTTCTAATATTTCATCAATCCATTTTTTGTGTGGTCATCCCTTGAGTCTGGTGTTCTCGAATGTTTATTAAAAGCTCATTGTGTTGCATTTTGATCTTTCTGTCTCATCACTTGGTCAAACCATTTTATCTGTTATTTCTTTATGTATTCTATGGTAGGAATTATTCCTAGGTTTCTTTTCTTTCAGTTCTTCATTTCTGATCTTATCTCTCAGACTGTTTCATGACTTTCATCTTACAGATTTAATCTCAGTTGTGGTTATTTTTCTTATTGTTCTTAAGGTCCAGGTCTGGATTTGGTAGCACAACATTGGGATGAAGATTGTATTGTAGAGTGCCAATTGTGCCTCTAGAGTTGTTTCCTTGTTAGACAATAGTGGTGATAGCTGTCCAATGATTTGACAAGCTTTGTTGTATCTTCAGTCGATTTCTGCTGCTTGTGAATTGTCGTTTGTCACTAGACTTCCCACATATTAAAATTCCTCCACTTGTTTTGTCCATCTTCTATCGTTATGATGTTTTTTTTTCCTATTAAATGTCAAATAGAAACTGACCTGTCTATTGTGTGGTGACTACACCGAACATGCAGATTTTAATTTCCGCCCAAAAGAAAATAAAGGCTGATTCTAAAATTGGGTTACATGCCACGATTATTTTTTGGGTTTAATAATAGAAATGTGGTCTCTGGAAAATTCTCATATTTTAGCCACTCATATTTTAGCCAATCTAATTCAATAATCAATCAAAGTCCTTTAGACCCATTATTGGAGCATCGGTCATGGACAATGTCTCTCCATCCTTCCCTATTCTTGGACACTTTCTCTCCAATCTCGACAAATATTCTTGGTGGTGTCCAACATTCTTCTTCTTATTTCCTTCCTCATCTGCCTTTCAGTGTCGAGGGGAGATATAATTTGTGGTCTTTTGCTCTTCTGTTCGCCTCTGCTGCTGTTATGTTTCCTAGTGCTTCTAATATTCCATCAGTCCATCTTTTTCGTGGTCGACCCTTGGGTCTGGTGTTCTCACAACATTTGTTGAAGGCTCGTTGTGTTGTTTTTTGATCTTTCTGCCTTGTCACGTGGCCAAACCATTTTATCTGTTGTTTCCTTATATATTCTGTGGCAGGGGCTATTCCTAGCTTTTTTCTCAGTTCTCCATTTCTGATCTTATCTCTCAGAATGTTCAACATTATGTGTAGTAAAAGATTTTCTAGTACTCAGTTGGGATACAAGTCCTACAACTCTCACTGCATGACTTCATACTTTCAGTCTTCAGTCTCTTCCTATTCCAAGATCAGATTAGTTGATCTTCTTGTCTGCATTTTTGTATCCTGCAGAATCTGTTTTACAGGTGACAGGTTGTTAGCCCATTCTCCCAAACTCCTCATTTACCTCCTATGACATGTGTAACTGGTGGCAGTGTATTATTTTCTCACCTGACCAAGATCACAGCCACACAGGTGAAACAAATTCACCAACCTAGTTCAATATTTGCAGCTAATCAAAATGGACACATCAATGTGAGGAAATATGGTGCTGCTCAGTGAGGTTAAGTTGGTATTTTCTGTGTGGTTCTTGTTGAGTACGGCCAATGCACATAAATTAATAAAAAATGCATTAAATACATATCTGTACGTGTGTTGTATGTTTGTTTCTGTTGAAGGCCTATAGGGCCGAAACATTGGTCCACTTATTACGTGAAGCTTTAATCATACAATTTTTTGTTATCTACCTATCTATTGGCCTTTCGAGCCGTAGCTGAGACCCAGATACTCTTTCTCTTATCTAAATTTTTATTTCTAGCAGTTTTCAATCCTTGTAAAGATCTTTTACTAGTTTACACATTCTGTATCAGGTCTGCGTTTCATTAACAAAAGCATTTTTACGATAGCAGCTTGTTAAACCTCTAATCAACGGTTAATTTTTTTTCATACGTATATATTTTTTCATTTCTCCTGATTCTTGTTGATCAGTCTGCTCTGATTCCTTCATACATTTTATTTATTAAACTGAGAAATGAAAAACATGAAACAAAAGTTGAACACTTTCTAATTATTGTTATTTTTTTAAATCATTGTCAATCAACATTGGTCATAAAATCAACAGAGTTCACAAATTTTATGAATGTCATAAGACACAATAAAGGAGAATAATAACAGGATAATCATTAACAGCAACAATTTATTGATGTATAGTGCTTTATGTCATTTTGCATAGGGATCTAGGAACCAACACACAATTCAGTTAATGTTTTCACTAAAAGTCTAATTTTTCTCAGGATCTGAAAACTGTATAATTTTGGTATTTCAACGAATCTGAAATTCAGCCTGCCAAAGACGGAATGTATCAGCAACAACGCAAGTTCAGGGGGGAAAATCGGAACATACAAGCACAGAAACAACAACCATGCGACCTGCTCATCTTATTTCATGAATATGTGTTGCTCCTACCCCTCCATCATGAAACAAAAGAGTCAAGTTTGCATAATCAAAAGATTTGAACACTGAAGAAAAATATAGTGTATGAATTTCCAGATTATGTGGATTATAAAGCAGGCAATAGAGATTAACAAGTACCTCAGGAAAATACTTGGTATATCATGGAATGAGTTCAAGACTTGTGCAGAAATAAGAAAGCATAAATTATTTGTCATAAACTTTGTAACACATTCTTACATCCATCAAGTGACATCACATCACACAGAACTGCAGGTTACCTCACCATAAGTCTCTAGTCATGGTGAGCTTCTCAGTCTCATTAAAGAACTTAATGCCTGATATTTTTGTCTCTCTTTTCAATGTATTTTGAGGTCAGCCTTTTTTTCCTTTTCCTATTGTCTTCCATTTGAAGATTTGCTTTATGGTTCTCTGGCATTTTTGTTCAAGCTTTTGGTGTTGATGAAAAGTCATAAATATGAAGCTAGTTTTGTTACGAGTCTGAAGTTATTCTGAATTGATCTAAAATCATAAATATGAAGCTAGTTTTGTTACGAGTCTGAAGTTATTCTGAATTGATCTAAAGTCATAAATATGAAGCTAGTTTTGTTACATGTCTGAAGTTATTCTATTCTGAATTGATCTAAAGTCATAAATATGAAGCTAGTTTTGTTACTTGTCTGAAGTTATTCTGAATTGATCTAAAGTCATAAATATGAAGATAGTTTTGTTACATGTCTGAAGTTATTCTGAATTGATCTAAAGTCATACATTTGAAGCTAGTTTTGTTACATATCTGAAGTTATTGTGAATTGATCTAAAATCATAAATATGAAGCTAGCTTTGTTACATGTCTGAAGTTATTCTGAATTGATCTAAAATCATAAATATGAAGATAGTTTGTTACCAGAAGTATGACATTATTTTGTATTGATCTAAACTCATAATCTGGGAGCCGCGATAGCTCAGTGGTTAGTGAACTGGACTACAAAGGACAAGATGTCAGGTTCGATCCTGATCGACAGCTTCCAGGTTCACCCAGCCTTAGATGGGTACCAGATTTTTTTCTGGGAAAGTAAAGTGGCATGAGCGTAATACCGACCACATTACCTGAAAAAATCATGGGCTCTTTATTTTTTTTAAAAGAAATTGTATGATGCAAATTTTGTTACTAGAATGTGCGATTATTTTGTGTTGATCTAAGGTCATAAAATTAATAAATTGTGTGTAAAGTATTAGGGCCCATGATAGTAAATAAGAACCCTTGGCCATGTTGTCACATTGCTAATAAATAGAACATTCAAAGTTAAGAGTTGTTAATTGTAGAAATGTCATGTCACCCGAGAAAGTGGATAGTCAATGGAGAAATGTGAATTCAGGAAAATTCACTTAAGAAGTGAAGGTTTTTTTTTGGATGAACAGCAGTTAGGTTGGAGAGAGCCTTGGAAGTGGTTGGTCAAATCTGTTGATCAGACTCTAACTGGGGTGGGGGGGGGGGGGGAGGCGGATCTCACAGCAGCAGAGCTGGAAGTTGTCAGTGACCCACAGTTGATGGCTTGCGCCAGGAATAATATAGCAGAGAAAAAACAACAGCTTAAGAGAATGTCTTGGTAGAAGGTCAACAACAGAAATGATAAATGGAAGTTATCAGTGACCCACAGTTGATGGATTGCGCCAGGAATAATATAGCAGAGAAAAAATAACAGCTTAAGAGAATGGCTTGGTAGAAGGTCAACAACAGAAATGATAAATGGAAGTTATCAGTGACCCACAGTTGATGGATTGCGCCAGGAATAATATAGCAGAGAAAAAATAACAGCTTAAGAGAATGGCTTGGTAGAAGGTCAACAACAGAAATGATAAATGGAAGTTGTCAGTGACCCACAGTTGATGGATTGCGCCAGGAATAATATAACAGCTAAAAAATAACAGCTTAAGAGAATGGCTTGATAGAAGGTCAACAACAGAAATGATAAATGGAAGTTATCAGCGACCCACAATTGATAGATTGCGCCAAGAATAATATAGTAGAGAAAAAATAACAGCTTAAGAGAATGGCTTGGTAGAAGGTCAACAACAGAAATGATAAATAATTGTCGAGATCGAAAGTTGTGGAGAGACATGATCACCTACTCCAGCAGTCACAGTACTTGATGATGATGTTTACTCATGTCAGAGCAGATTCAAGGAAATATGCTTCAGTATTTTTTCTTAATGAAGGTTTGTAAAACAAACACGCACTCAAATGAGAAACATCAAGAAAAAAAAATGTCGACTTCTAGAGTAACAGGAGAGGCAAAGATATCATGCATAAACTCTCTTAAGATTGAAAAGCTCACCCAGAATACAGGCCTATTGTGAGGTACATGACAGTCCCTGTGTGATGTATTATAACACTTGTAGGACGTTACAACAAGAGTAAAAATGTTAAGAACAAAAAAAGAATTGGGTTATAAAGTCATGGCTATCCGGTTACTTTATTTGTACTTAACACCCTCCAAAGCACTCAGTAGTGCTTGGTTATCTGTCACATGGCACAAATGTTTAGTGTCATGTCTGCTTGTCATCTGGAACAAATCAAATAAATTAATGTGCTTGGCTGTCACTTGGCACAAATAAATTAATGAGCCTCATGCCTGGTCATCATCTGTCACTTGGCACAAATAAATTAATGAGCCTCATGCCTGGTCATCATCTGTCACTTGGCACAAATAAATTAATGAGCCTCGTGCCTGGTCATCATCTGTCACTTGGCACAAATAAATTAATGTGCTTGACTGTCACTTGGCACAAATAAATTAACGAGCCTCGTGCCTGGTCATCATCTGTCACTTGGCACAAATAAATTAATGAGCCTCATGCCTAGTTGTCATCTGTCACTTGGCACAAATAAATTAATGTGCTTGACTGTCACTTGGCACACATAAATTAATGAGCCTCATGCCTAGTTGTTACCTGTCACTTGGCACAAATATATTAATGAGCCTTGTGCCGGGTCATCATCTGTCACCAGATACAAATAAATTAATGAGCCTTGTGCCTGGTCGTCATCTGTCACCAGGCACAAATAAATTAATGAGCCTCGTGCCTGGTCATCATCTGTCACCAGGCACAAATAAATTAATGAGCCTCGTGCCTGGTCATCATCTGTCACCAGGCACAAATAAATTATTGAGTCTTGTGCCTGGTCGTCATCTGTCACTTGGCACAAGTCAAATACACTTTTTTTCAACATTATGTCAATTGGCACAAATAAAATCAATCAATCACTATAGTGTAAATGAACTGGACTATAAAGGACAAGAGGTCGGGTTCGATCCTAATCGATGGCTTCCGGGTTTACCCAGCCTTAAATGGGCACCCAATTTTTTTCTGGGAAAGTAAAGTGGCATGGGCGTAATACCGACCACATTACCCCAAAAATCATGTGCCAAAGGTCTGTAAAATTTATGGTCACTAACACCATATTCCCTATATGCCACTTGGCGTGATGGGGCACTTTGCTTTTTTTACTTTTACAATGAAGTCATTAACATTTGATTACTCAAAGGCAATTGCTATTGGACTACATGTACCTTTATATAGCACACAGCCTAGTCTTCCCATAAGTGTATAGTCGTGTGACAGCAGCTAAGGTCTAGGAATCTGTTAACATTATATTACAACCCATTCTGAGCAACATAATGATATTTTGTCCTACTTAGCTGGCACATAACCAACTACAGATTTAGCCTGTGGGGTGAAAAGGAAAACCTACAACCAACATGATGTTTTCATCTTTGTGAGCAAGGGTGGCTGTGGGTTGAGTGTCATCAGCCATCTCTACCTCCTACAGCTGTAAAGGTCATGCTAATACAGATGTTTTATGGTTTCCCTTGCAGTCTGCAGGTTTAAATTATAGATGGCAATGGCTAGTGCATGAGAACCATTACTGGGATGATTCTCCCGTCTTCTAGCACATTGGATGATTCTCCCGTCTTCTAGCACATTGGATGATTCTTTATTGGAAGACTTGGAGTTGCTTCCATCATGCTCTCTACTGGTATACAAACAATGGCTGAAACTCACAGCCTCAAGGCTTGGAAACCCAGCAACAATACAATAACAATATAGCCAACAATACTCTTTCTGATTTACAATTTCTTTCACTCATCTTATCTCCATTCATATCTGTTTCAGATACAATCTTCACATCTTATCTT
Source organism: Megaustenia siamemsis (assembly GCA_032433765.1). Taxonomy (NCBI): domain Eukaryota; kingdom Metazoa; phylum Mollusca; class Gastropoda; order Stylommatophora; family Ariophantidae; genus Megaustenia; species Megaustenia siamemsis. The sequence goes on from JAVIAB010000041.1 coordinate 28,968,493, forward strand.
ATCTGTTTCAGATACAATCTTCACATCTTATTTCCATTCTTATCTGTTTCAGATACAATCTTCACATCTTATCTCCATTCTTATCTGTTTCAGATACAATCTTCACATCTTATATCCATTCTTATCTGTTTCAGATACAATCTTCACATCTTATCTGTTTCAGATACAATCTTCACATCTTATCTGTTTCAGATACAATCTTCACATCTTATCTGTTTCAGATACAATCTTCACATCTCATCTGTTTCAGATACAATCTTCACATCTCATCTGTTTTAGATACAATCTTCACATCTCATCTGTTTCAGATACAATCTTCACATCTCATCTGTTTCATATACAATCTTCACATCTCATCTGTTTAAGATACAATCTTCACATCTCATCTGTTTCAGATACAATCTTCACATCTCATCTGTTTCAGATACAATCTTCACATCTTATTGAGATAGAAAGGGTCTCAAACAGTAATGAACCTCCACTGTTGAGCCCAACTGTTTCTGTCACACAAAACTAAATTGAGCAGATATTTCTCGAGTTCGTCCACTTGTGCTTCCATACATAATCCAGACTTGACGTGCTGCAGAGCTTTATCCTATAGAATAAATGAACAACCATTGTATGAGATACACACATAAAGTTGTAGTCTGGAGACTGCAATAAGACAAGAGCCACTTATATTCTACTTATATTCCAGGGGCATGCCTGGGATAACAATTGGAGGTCATAATATAAATAATCTAAGGTATGCTGATGATACAGTCTTAATCGCTAAGAGTGAAAATGAGTTACAAGAAATGTTAGACATTATAGTGAAAAAAAAGCAAAAATAAAGGACTCAGCCTTAATTGCAAAAAGACAGAGGTAATGTTAACAACAAAGAAAAAGAAATCATCTCAGTGCAAAATAAAGACAAGTGGAATAATATTAAAACAGGAAAATTAATTTAAATATTTGGGAACTTTGTTAACCTCAGACGGAAGATGTACAAAAGAGGTGAGATGCAGAATTGCTCAGGGAAAAACAGCTTTCCAAAAATGAGGAAGATACTATGCAATCCATTTTTGACAATAGAAACAAGAAAAAGAGTTCTTAAAGAGGCAGTCTTTACATATGGATGTGAATCATGGACAATAGGACAACAAACAAGAAAAAGTCTGTAGAAATGTGGTTTTACAGAAGAATGATGAGAATACCATTGACAGCTAAGAAGAGTAATGAAAACGTTCCGAAAGAGGTCAAAGCAAAAAGAGAGCTAATTTCCAATAATAGGAAGAAACAATCATCATTTTTTGGCCATGTAATGAGAAGGGAACAGCTGGAATATATTGTAACAACTGGGAAAATTGAGGGACGAAGAGATAGAGGGAGGCAAAGAGAAAAAATACCAGACAGCTTAAGAGAATGGCTTGGCAGAAGGTCAACAACAGAAATGATAAATAACTGTCGAGATCGAAAGTTGTGGAGAGACATGATCACCTACGCCAGCAGGCCCAGTACTTGATGATAATATTCTACTACTTCAGTCATCTGTAAACTAAAAAAAAAATATCTTTTCGACACATATTACCATTGCTGGTGTATGTTGGGGGGCTCACGATAGAACCACGGGAATAAAGGCCATTTGGTCAAAGCAGTTGCAACGACGTATAAGACTCAGAATTTTTATTTCCCCCCAATGATGATGTCTGTACTATTTTAATCTTATTTTTTACAGTAGACAATAAGTCTTAAATTAGTCCTGTGGATTGTTGGATTTTGTTACACTCGTCCTCATTGGTTGTATGATCTATACATGCACTAGATCTTTCTGTATTGTCTGATTTCCAGAACAGGTATTCTTTCAAAATCAGCTGCAGTTGTCCACGTTTTGCAGGCATATAAAAAGATGCCCTACTGTTTGCAATAATCTGATCTTTGTTTACAGGAAGATGGTTTTGCACTTCCAGATGTTGTCTTGTCAGGACTACCCACTGTCTGTGCAGTTATAGCTAAAAAATATTTCTCATTTTGAGCCTTTTTCAGTGACAATGGAGCTCAGATATTTAAACTGGTTGATTGTTTTAAGCTCCTCTATGTGTATCCTCTAAATTTTTCTAATTCAGCAATGGAATTCTTCTATCACCCATTTGGAAAACTACGACAGCATCAAGCATTTGTGTCTGTGGCTACCAGAAGTTCAAGAACCAGAACTCTATCTTCTCAACACCTGAAACTGTAAAATCGGAAGAAAATAAGATTAAGAGCCATGTGGAAGCCAAGAACACTCACTACTAGTGTTTGGTATCACCTAGACTAAAGAGCACAAATCCAGAAAAGGGAAAAATTCCAAAATATGTTCAAATCCACATGTAGATTATCCTTGAATTGAACTAGGAGAAAGAAATTAGGAAAATGAAGTCCTTGGCCAAAATAGTCAAGACTGGCAAAACTGCAATTGCTGAGGGTAAAATACCGTATTTCATGAAATATGTGAAATTGTCAATTTGTTAATGAAAGGGATTTCCATAAGATAGAGTATTTAGATAAAAACAGGGCTCAAGATGTCCAACTGGTTTGAAAGTGGTCCAGCAACTCAAAGCTGACTGCATGCGCGCTTCAGGATCAGTGAAACGGAGCTGACCATGATTCTACCACATCTTCCCATGATGCACCTGGAAATAGACTGCTGTAAACGGTTTCATCTCCTCCTTAGAATTCACCCGTTAAGTGGCCATGGATGCATTATGTCACTAATTTATGGCACAGCTGTGATATCTGTGCATTTAGGCTAGACATATTCGTCTGCTACATGGGTAGATTTGTTTAACAATTTGTGCCCAGGTGATGGCCATTTTTTACCTATTCTTTGAGACTTTTACCTGCCAAGGGAAATAAAGGTATAAAATATTATTTTGTTTAAATGGAAACAAGTCAAAAACTTACCTTTTCATTATAAATCCAATGGTCACTAAACATTTCACTCTCGCAGGGTTTTATGACAACTATACTGCTTGGCTTATCATTCAACTCATGCATATTTCCAGTTTGGTTTTGTTCGCCTAATCTGTCATTTGATATCGGTGGCTCCATCACTGGGTTGACTACGTGTACTTCACGAGAAATCCTGTTCAGCATGGACCTACTTTTGATCTGGGTCTCATAGAATTGTGCATTCACTGCCTGATTACTCTCCACATTCCCTTTGCTAAGATTTTCGTCAAACTGAGCCCCATTTTGGTGTTGACTTTTCTTTAAGTCTAATTCCTGTACGTAGTGTAACTGATGTTTGAATGAGCTATTATTTGATTTTGAAAGATGTTTATCTCCCACAGGCTGATTTTCAAATGTGGTTTTGGTATCATGTTTTGAATCTAGCTGATCTTTATTCTGTCTTCTCACAGATACTTTGTTCATTTGAAGCTCTGTGTTTGAATCATGCTCATTTTCATTAGTGGCAGACCACTTGAGGTCTAAATTCATAGAAGATGACGCACGTTTCCCTTGTAGATTTGCTGTTTTCACATTTTCTGGATCGTATGATAGACAAGCTTTGTTCTCAGTGACAAGAATACCTGACTGCAAAAGATACCAGAATGTGACAGAAGAACTTGTCAAATCTTGCAAGACAATGTTTCCATCTGTAGAAAGTGATGTTATTTTAGTCACATTTTTGCAAAATATTTTAAAAGCATTCATTATATGTGTGGGGTCATTTAGGGTGTCTCACTCAATGAATGACCTGGCACCTCAATAATTATTACCTTGTTTGGATATAAATGGTTGTCACTCCCAGCATGTGTTATAATGTCATTACACTTTTTACAAAATAAGTTAGTCAACATAAAATTTATTTTGCAATATCATCATTAGTGATAAAATCATTAAAGAACTGCTGAGCTTTGTAGCAAGACACACAAAATGTCATATATGTGCATGCATGTGTCTTTTTCCTTGTTTATTTAAATTAAAAAACAAGGAGTCAGACAAGGCTGTGTTCTGTTGCCGGATTTGTTTTCACTTTAGAGCGAAAATATTATGAGATCAATAGTAGACAAAAAAGGAATTGAAGTCAATGGTCACAACATAAATAATTTGCGATATGCAGATGACACAGTCTTAACAGCAGAGACAGAGAATGAGCTACAAGAAATGATAGACATAATAGTAAAAGAAAGCAACAAGTAAGGTCTCAGTCTGAATAGTAAGAAAACAGAAGTAATAGACATATTGAAGAAATAATCGTCACTATCATGCAGCATAAAAATAAACAGGACAAATCTGAAACAAGTACAACGTTTCAAATACTCGGGCACAATAATAACATTAGATGGAAGATGCACCACAGAAATAAAAAGCAGAATAGCTCAGGCCAAAATAGCATTTCAGAAAATGAAAAATATCTTATGCAACAAATCTGTGTCAATAGAATTGAGAAAGAGAGTTCATCTGTGCTATATAGAACCAATTCTGACCTATGGAAGTGAATCATGGACAGTTAGACAAACAAATGAAAAGACAATTAGAAGCCAAGAGATGGGATTTCTCAGACGATTGTTAAAAGTTCCCTGGACAGCTAAAAAGACCAATGAGGAAATTCTCAAAGAGACCACCACAAAAAGGAAGCTACTAAAAACATCAGAAAGAAACAATCAACATATTTCGGCCACATCATGAGAAGAGGAAAGTTGGAATACTTGGCTACAACTGACAAAATAAAAGGAAAGAGAGATCACAGACGACAAAGAGAGAAAATACTGGATAGCTTGGTGTCATGGCATGGAAAATGGTCAACAACAGAACTAATACGATGCACTGTAGATAGATAATTGTGGAAGGACATGATCGCCTACGCCAACCGGTATGGCACATGATGATGATTTAAATTCAATAGCCAGTTTTAATCATCTTCAATTCTTTTTATTGACTATTAATATTGAATATTTTGTGCATTCATGTGCTGAAGGTCTGTAAAATTTATGGTCACTAACGCCACTTGGCGTGACAGGGGCTCTTTACTTTTTTTTTTTTATTACAAGTTCTCACATGATGACATTTTCTTTTCAACGGCTGGGGTTATTGCCTATGTTTCACATCCACAAATTGTAGTAAGGTAGACAATATACCTATGTAGTGTTCCGGTTGTTTCTAAAATGGAGGAATTATTTTTCTCCGGCTTGGTATAGAACCGTTGAGCAGAGGTTTAACAAACCTCTATCGTAAAAACGATTTTGTTAATGAAACGTAGACCTAACAAACGAGGAAATTAGAGAAATCGCCAATTAACCACTAATATCCTCAGTAATAAAGAAAAGACGATGATCATATGTTGGACATGTGATGAGAAGAGATAATAACCGAATAGCAAAGCAAGCCCTCATATGGGAAACAACAGGTAAGAGAAAAAGAGGAAGACACTGAGAAGAACATTGATGAGAGAGGCGAGAGCAGCAGGATTTGGCTCTCTCAATGAGATAGAGCTGCTTGCACAGAACAGAGACAAATGGTGAGATTTGATAAAATATCTTCAAAAGAATTGAAAACTGCTAGAACAAAATTCAGATAAGAGAAGGAGTATCTTGGTCTACGCCCTATGGGCCGGCTACGGCTCAAAAGGTCAATAGATAGATAGATAGACAATATAATACCATAAAACCATATAATTCCATGAAATAATTTTAAGACTAGAGCGGAAATAAGAGAAATGATGAAGCATTGAAAAATATAATCTATAATCAAGATAAGAAGGTGGTTATATGTTAACCATATGATGTGAAGAGACAACAAGATAAGAAGGTGGTTATATGTTAACCATATGATGTGAAGAGACAACAAGATAAGAAGGTGGTTATATGTTAACCATATGATGTGAAGAGACAACAAGAGAATCTCAAAGCAAGCCCTCAAATGGGAACTAGAGGGTAAAAAGAAAAGAGGCAGACCTAGAGAAACACTAAAAAAGAATACTGAAGTGAGAGGCAACACCAGCAGGCATCAGCTCCTTTGTAGAGATTGAGCAGTTTGTCCAGAACAGGGGCATGTGGTGAGATACGATCCAGGTCCTGTGTAGAGATTGAGCAGTTTGTCCAGAACAGGGGCATGTGGTGAGATACGATCCAGGTCCTGTGTAGAGATTGAGCAGTTTGTCCAGAACAGGGGCAAGTGGTGAGATACGATCCAGGTCCTGTGTAGAGATTGAGCAGTTTGTCCAGAACAGGGGCATGTGGTGAGATACGATCCAGGTCCTGTGTAGAGATTGAGCAGTTTGTCCAGAACAGGGGCATGTGGTGAGATATGATCCAGGTCCTGTGTAGAGATTGAGCAGTTTGTCCAGAACAGGGGCATGTGGTGAGATATGATCCAGGTCCTGTGTAGAGATTGAGCAGTTTGTCCAGAACAGGGGCATGTGGTGAGATACGATCCAGGTCCTGTGCACGTCTGACACTTGATAACAAAGATCATTGGACATTGACAGTCTAGAATTTGTGCCCTATGTGGTGTCTTCTGCTTGAAAAGGCAATAGATAGGTAGATAGACAAAAGAAGAAATCCTCCAGATAAATGGACCAACATCAGCCATTTTGACTCAGGATGAAAGATTGCGGCTTCACTCAATGCATCATAGCAATTGAAGAGTTAGACTTGCTACATCTATTAAAACCATAGAAGCCTATGACATCTGGTGTCATTCAGAAATTTGTAGAGTTAGTATCTTTTTTTTTTTTTACATATATTTTCTTGGGGGGAAATATCGGTGAGTGCCGTGTAGAAAAAAATCTAGTACCCATTTAAGACTGGGTGAACCACCTGGACTAATGAGAACATGAGGTTGGGTTTGACTCTAGTTGATGGTTTCCAGGTGCACCTTGTACATTTATTAGAGTTACCTGATAAGTTCATAAATCAATTATTTCCTTTCTTTTTCTGCATTCACCTGACCACTTGTTCATTGCTTGCCCTTGAAAAGATATTTTTTATTTTTGTTGCGTTCGCCAGATTTTACCTCTGACGAAGTTCCTAGAGACTAGGAACTGAAAATTTGCGTGTTAATCCATTTTTCCCTGGCAGACACAGGGGTCCCTCACCGCACAGGCAGATAACTCTGTCTTCAAGGTACTCATATTTTCCGTCCATGAGTAATTGACGTTTCAAGCCGGGCCTCGCTGCTGAGACCAGGGGTGGTTGCCGCAGAGAGAAATTGTGAATAAAAAATAAAAGATATAAAGGGAGTGTAGGTGCATTGTGTCACTAGTTCACATGATTTCTGTGTTTTTCTGTCTGATTCATCCATCTTGCCATAATTCTTTTTTTTTTAAATTAATGGATAATATTTGCACCAGCTATGTTTGTTTTTGTTTGTTTGCTTATGTCAACTTTAGTTCTCTAGTGAAGTTCTGAGGGATTGAAGTTTATGTAAATATAAATTTTCCTTGGTAAAATAAGGAGGCTTGGTGTAGTGCTGCCTCACATGCATGTGTCGTTGATCATGGAATGATATTGCACCATATTTCTTATGCCAGTAATATGACCTGAACCCTTTACATTAATTTGTCTTTATAACTTTACAAGTTGCAACACATATATATATGGATACATACAGGAGAGAGCGAAACAGAGAGAGAGAGAGAGATACTCACACTAACACCCAACCACACACCCATCCACTCACACTCACCCACATGCATGCACACACACATATGCATACAGGATACACACACATATGGAAACATACAGAACACACACACATATGGATACATACAGGATACACACACATATGCACAGATATGTAAAAGAGGAATTAAAGAAAAGGATACTGAGAGAAAAATAAGAGACAGAAAGGAAAACAAGAGACATAGAAACAAAGTTGAATGAATTCTAAAATAAATGTCTAAGGAAAATACTTGGTATAGCGTGGAACGAATTCAAAACAAACGAAGAAATTAGAGAAATCGCCAATCAACCACTAATATCTTCAGTAATCAAGAAAAGATGATTGTCATATGTTGGACATGTGATGAGAAGAGATAATAACTGAATAACAAAGCAAGCCCTCATGTGGGAAACAACAGGTAAGAGGAAAAGAGGCCGACCCAGAGAGATACTGAGAAGAACATTGATCAGAGAGGCAAGAGCAATAGGAATCGGCTCCCTCAATGAGATAGAGTTGCTTGCACAGAACAGGGACAAATGGCGAGATCTTTAGAAAGATTGAAAACTGCTAAAATAAAAATTTAGATAAGAGAATGAGTATCTGGGTCTGTGTCCTATAGGCCGGCTACAGCTCGAAAGGTCAATAGACAGATAGATAGAGACAGAAAGAGGGCAAAAAAGAAGTAGATGGATATAAAGATACAAGTTAGATAAAAATTAAAGAAAAAAAAAAGTAAGAGTGAGAGAACATGAAAAAGAAAATGAGATAAAGAAATTTTAATTATAGAGAAACAAATGCACACAGTGATTCTAATAACCTGAGACTCCGAAGCGGAGAACTCTATTTTTAGCTGCCAGCAGAAAAATCTGTCCTCTTCTGCTTATTTCTTTTGGAAACAACATGGATGGTTCCACTTTTTGCAGATACCAGTCAAAGTTGTGACAACCAGCAGGTATATTTGATTCTGACACTTTCTCTTGGACAGTTAGTTTGTTCATCAGCTGCTTTTCTTTCTGATCTGCTCTAAGCAATAAAAGCAAAATGTATTAGCTTCAATATTCAATAATTTTAATGCCATGAAAAAATATACTAACAACAAAACAAATATCAGCAGGGCTGAAACTAAGAATGACAAAATGTTACATCTTCTCAGTATTCCTGTAGGGTGCAGAAACATGGACATTAGACAAGAAAACAGAACAGAAAATTGAAGCCTTTGAAATGTGTGGATTTATAAAAGAATAGGTAGAATTGGATGGAAAGAAAAGAAAACAAAAGATGAAGTTTTAAAACAACTGAAAATAAAAAGAGAACTACTAAATACAATTAAGACAAGACAAATGAAATTTTTGGGGCATGTTAAAAGACACAACAGCCTACTAAAAGTAATATTGGAAGGGAAAATACAAGGTAAAAGAGGCAGACCAAGACCAAACTGGACGAGTAACATCAAACGATGGATAAGTCAATCTATGACAGCCTGCACCATCAAAGCAAGAAACAGAGTAGAATGGCGATCCATTGTAGCCAACCTTCGTTGCGGAGAAGGCACTCGATGATGATGATGATTAGTTTTAAACAGATTAATCACATTTTAAAACTCTTCTGTGTCATTAATTTTCTCACATTCGGGTGTTGAGGGATATAGATAGTTTGAGTTTTTAACTCTTCTGATACCATCATAGCATGGCTTTGTGTCATTTGATTATTACAGTATCACGAAGATCACCTTTACAACATCCTTTCTGTGCAGTCAAAGGCCACCGTTTCTACACCCTTTCATGCTGTAAACAAAGGCCACCCTTACTACATCCTTTCAGTACTGTAAACAAAGGCCACCCTTACTACATCCTTTCAGTACTGTAAACAAAGGCCACCCTTACTACATCCTTTCAGTACTGTAAACAAAGGTCATCCTTACTACATCCTTTCAGTTCTGTAAACAAAAGCCACCCTTGCTACATCCTTTCAGTTCTGTAAACAAAAGCCACCCTTACTACATCCTTTCAGTACTGTAAACAAAGGTCATCCTTACTACATCCTTTCAGTTCTGTAAACAAAAGCCACCCTTGCTACATCCTTTCAGTGCTGTAAACAAAAGCCACCCTTGCTACATCCTTTCAGTGCTGTAAACAAAAGCCACCCTTGCTACATCCTTTCAGTTCTGTAAACAAAAGCCACCCTTGCTGTATCCTTTCAGTTCTGTAAACAAAGGCCACTCTTGCTACATCCTTTCAGGGCTGACAAACAAAAGCCACCCTTGCTACGTACTTTCAGTGCTGCCAAACAAAAGCCACCCTTGCTACATCCTCTCAGTGCTGTCATAATGAAGGCCACCCTTACTACAACATCTCAGTGTTGTCATAATGAAGGCCACCCTTACTACATCATCTCAGTGTTGTCATAATGAAGGTCACCCTTACTACATCATCTCAGTGTTGTCATAATGAAGGCTACCCTTACTACATCATCACAGTGTTGTCATAATGAAGGCCACCCTTACTACAACATCTCAGTGTTGTCATAATGAAGGTCACCCTTACTACAACATCTCAGTGTTGTCATAATGAAGGCCACCCTTACTACATCATCTCAGTGTTGTCATAATGAAGGTCACCCTTACTACATCATCTCAGTGTTGTCATAATGAAGGCTACCCTTACTACATCATCTCAATGTTGTCATAATGATGGCCACCCTTACTACATCATCTCAGTGTTGTCATAATGAAGGCCACCCTTACTACATCATCTCAGTGTTGTCATAATGATGGCCACCCTTACTACATCATCTCAGTGTTGTCATAATGATGGCCACCCTTACTACATCATCTCAGTGTTGTCATAATGATGGCCACCCTTACTACATCATCTGGGTGTCCGGTTAGCGCAATCGATAGGCGGTTGGCTTACCACGGCAGCAGCCGGGGTTCGTACCCTGGCGAGGACACCTGGGTTTTACTAATTCCCTAAAAATTAGTACCTCTGAAGTCGGAGTAAATCTGCCTGCATGGCGAGGGGCATCCTGTAATGGGATAAAACAGACTTTACACGCAAAATTCAGTCCACAAAATTGAGTGGGTGGGACTTCGTCAGAGGTCAAAGCTGACGAAAGCGAGCGAGCGACTACATCATCTCAGTGTTGTCATAATGAAGGTCACCCTTACTACATCATCTCAGTGTTGTCATAATGATGGCCACCCTTACTACCTCGAAGAAGTGAGTATGATATGGATAGTTTTGGTTCACTGATCCTAGAACTGGCACAAACAGTCAGCTAGGATTCATCGACCAGTTTCAGTCATGGTGCTAACATGCATCTTCACCCCTGAATTACACATCTCAACAGGTAAGAACAAATGACAGTATCCAGTGGTTACGTACAAATACTTACAACTGCATTCGCTCATAGACAAAAGACTTGTAGCTTTGCATCCAAGTGTCAGCAATTCTCAAGTTGTCCATAATTGTTTCACTGTCTGAGGACAAACAGTGGAGAAACAGTTTTATGTAAAAAATCTGTAGGTAAATCAGTTTTATATTAAAAATCTATAGGTAAATCTAACTGTAATAACTAGCAATGGAGACTCCTCCTTCTTCTTTCCTTCCTCTGCTGCCGTTGGCGTCGAGGGGAGAAACAATCTGCGATTCTTTGCTCTTCTGTTGGCCTCTTCTGATGTTATTCCTGCTAGTGACTCTAGTATTCCCTTTATCCATCTCTTTCTCGGTCTTCCTCTTAATCTGGCGTTTTCGTAGCGTTTGTTTATGGCTCTTTGAGTCATTTTTACACAGTGATCACAGTGCGCGGGCAAGCACTGGTAGCATAAACAACAGCCCTTACTCTGCGACAGAACTAACACAGCGGCAGAGGACAATGTAACATACACACAACAGTGCACAGAGCCAAAATAATGGAAAATAACAATGGAGACTGCCAGAAGGAAATCAAAGGAGAACTAGCAATAGCAACACAAAAATTAAATGCCATGAAGAACATTTGACAGAATACCAATAAGGTAGTAAATTTAAAATTACTGAGGGCATGTATCTTCCCAATAACAACACATGGTTGTGAATCATGGACAATCTCACAAAAACAATGAGGAAAATTGGTTTCCTTAAAACAAAATGCTACAGAAAAATCCTTAGGGTACAATGGATATTGGAAAAGAGCAAAGATAACATATTGAAAGACCTAAACATTGAAAAGAACTTTCTTATAAACAGCATTCTATAAAAGATAAAAGAAATTAAAATTACTATGACCACGTCAAAAGACACCGGTATGGAATGAACAATAATGGAAGGTATGGTTCCAGGAGGGAGTCATGATAGCTCAGTGGTTAGTGAACTGGACTACAAAGGACAAGAGGTTGGATTCGATCCTGACTGACAGCTTCTGGGTTCATCCAGCCTTAAATGGGTACCTGATTTTTTTTTTCTGGGGAAGTAAAGCAGCACGGGCGTAATACCGACCACATTACCCTAAAATCATGTGTCGAAGATCTATAAAAATTATGGTCACTAACACCATATTCAATATACGCCACTTGGCGTGACGGGGGTACTTTACTTTACTATGGTTCCAGGAAGATGAAACGGGCAGACCAAGAAGAAGTCTGTCTATTCAACTATATTCTCTATCCTTAAACTCTATCACTGTTGTGTTTCATTACTCATAACTCTCTCTTTCTCTCACTTTTAAGCTTTCTCTCAATTTTTAGCTGTTTCACTATCTTCAACTTTATCATTCTTTCTCTCTTATCCAACTAACTATACACCCCTAACTTTTAACACTCTCTCTGTTTATCTGACTGTACTCCCTTATCTTTCACTCTGTCATTTATTTTGTTGATTGAACTAACATTTACATCTCTTTCTCTCCAAATTTATCTCTCTCTTTTTCCACCAACTTTATCCTATATTTTTCTCTTTAACACTACCACTTTATAATTTTCATAATTAATTCTTCCCCTATTCTCTCCAACTTTATCCTTCTTCTGATCTCTTCAACTTTATCTTCCTTCTTTCTCCAACTTTATCCTTCCCTTCCCTTCCCCTATTCTCTTCAATTTTATCCTTCTTCTGATCTCTTCAACTTTATCTTTCTTCTTTCTCCAACTTTATCCTTGTCCTGTCCTCTCCAACTTTCCCCTTCCCCTATCCTCTCCAACTTTATCTTTCTTCTGATCTCTTCAACTTTATCTTTCTTTTTTCTCCAACTTTCTCCTTCCCCTATCCTCTCCAACTTTATCTTTCTTCTGATCTCTTCAACTTTATCTTTCTTCTGATCTCTTCAACTTTATCTTTCTTCTTTCTCCAACTTTCTCCTTCTCTTGTCCTCTCCAACTTTATCCTTCCCCATATTCTCTCCAACTTTCTCCTTCTCTTGTCCTCTCCAACTTTATCCTTCTTCTGATCTCTTCAACTTTATCTTTCTTCTTTCTCTAACTTTATCCTTCTTTCTCTCTCACCCTATTTTATCCTCTACTCTATATCTCCTACACTGTTTGTTCTCGACTTCCATAACAAACCTGCCATATCTCAAGAACTACTTTAACTTACCCAAAATTGCAGACCTCTCCATCAGGGCCAGGTACCCAACACGTGAGCAAGGTACAAGGACAACTTCTCCTCCACACATCCATGACCTTTGGTGCGAAAAATCAACGGCAATATTTAAGACTAGTGCAGAAATAAGAGAAATGATAAAACATCTACAAATGTATATAATCAAGAGAAGTAGACAGTCATATGTTGACCATATGATGAGAAGAAGCAACAAGAGAATCTCTAAGCAAGCCTTCAAATGGGAACTAGAGGGTAAAAGAAAAAGAGGTCGACCTAGAGAAATGCTAAAAAGAACACTGAGGTGAGAGGGTGTCCGGTTAGCGCAATCGATAGGCGGTTGGCTTACCACGGCAACAGCCGGGGTTCGTACCCTGGCGAGGACATCTGGGTTTTACTAATTCCCTAAAAATTAGTACCTCTGAAGTCGGAGTAAATCTGCCTGCATGGCGAGGGGCATCCTGTAATGGGATAAAACAGACTTTACACGCAAAATTCAGTCCCACAAAATTGAGTGGATGGGACTTCGTCAGAGGTCAAAGCTGACGAAAGCGAACGAACGAACGAACTGAGGTGAGAGGCAACAACAGTGGGCACCAACTCCCTTGTCGAGACTGAGTAATTCACTTACAAGAGGTATGTGTGATGAGATACAATGCAGGTCTTGTGCAAGGTGTGATACTTGATAAGAAAGGTCAGTCTTATTATATGGCTGTGAAACATGGAGAACAACTAAAATGACAATCACAAAGCTACACTTTCATTAATGGATGCTTATGCAGAATAAAAGGATGGAAATGGCAGGACAAAATCACTGACATAGAATTATGGAAATGTACCAGTCAAATACTAGTGGATAAAGAGATACAGTGAAGATGATGGCGCTGGATAGGACACACACTGCAGAAACCAACTGAAAGTATTACACAACAGGCCCTTTTTGGAATCCCCCAGGGAAAAAGACAAGAGGAAGACCAAGGAATTCTTGGAAAGACAGATAGTACCAGAGATGAAGATGATGGGGAAGACATGGAACAATCTTCAAAGAATGACAAGAAACAGAACGGCTTGAAAAGAGTTTATTGAAGACCTATGCTCCACATGGAGCTGAAAGGTAGAAGAAGAAGAATATTTTGAAATAAATAAATAATTGTCTTGCTGCAAATGATAAAATATGTTATCAAAGTGCAAGTATTATTTATATATTATTAAATCATATAATGTAATCTTTGATCTATCTTTCATTTGCCTGAAGTATTGTCTATGTCTGCAATATAGTTTCCTGTATCAATTGTACTGTCTTTTGTAATTCTTGCAGTGACCCATATAGTTTGGTTTGTACTGTTGTATCTATGGGCCAATGGATTTTCCTCTGTCTACTATATTCAGCACAGTCTTGAAGTATGTGTCCAGCAGTCTGCGGTACCTGTCCACATGTACATGTAGTTGAGGTGCCGATCTAGAATTTTGTATACATGCGACTGTGGAGTCGATTGTGTCCTGTTCTAACGTATAATGATAACTTGTTCCATCATCATCATTCAGTGCCGTCTCCGCAACGAAGGTTGGCTACCATGGAGCGCCATTCTGCTCTATCTCTTGCTTTGATGGTGCAGGTTGTCATCGGTTGATTTGTCCATCTTTTGATGTTACTCGTCCATGTTAATCTTGGTCTGCCTCTGCCTCTTTTACCTCATATTTTCCCCTCCAGGATTACTTTCAGTAGGCTGTTGTGTCTTTTAACATGGCCCAAGAATCGCATTTGTCTTGTTCTAATTGCGTTCAGAAGTTCTCTTTTCATTTTTAGTTGTTTTAAGACTTCATCGTTTGTTTTCTTTTCCTTCCATCCAATTCTACCTATTCTTCTATAAATCCACATTTCGAAGGCTTCAATTCTCTGTTCTGTTTTCTTGTCTAATGTCCATGTTTCAGCACCATATAGGAATATTGAGAAGATGTTCAAGAACTTGTTCCAATCTATTCATATTATGAAAGGTATCCTGATTTGGAGCTTGTGGTCCTCTTATTTATTTGATTATCTGTTTCTTATGATGATATGTAACTGGTTCATCTGGCTGTGTGCCTGTTGTGCCTTCCTTTGCCAGCTGATCTGCTCTCTCATTTCCTGGTATTCCACAGTGAGATGGGATCCACTGCAGAGCAATCCTGTGGTGCTTGCAGAGTTCAGTCAATAAGGTCTGCAGATGTGGCAGTTTTCTGGATTTTAGTGCTTGGAGTACTGATCTTGCATCTGTCAAAAACACTACAGGCCGTGGACTAAGTTACTGTTCAGCAATTTTTCTATTGCTTGGATTGTAATCTTTGATGATACTCATAAGTTTCACCTGATAGTCCAGGCTATAATCCAGCCCTCAGTTAACCTTAAGTTGGCCACCAATGGTCTAGAATTTCTTGTCTAAGTGCGTCTTTGGCTTGAAAGGACAATAGATAAATAGATAGATTTTCAGTAATGGTAGAGAGAGGAATGGTAGCATTTAGGTTAAGGTGCTCAGTTTTCAGTCAGAAGGTACCTGGTTCGAGTCGCAGTTAAAACCCCAAAATTTAAACAACTGGAGACAATGCAACATGTAGAAAGAGAAAATTAATAAAATGCTATATATCATATCATATCATATCAAATCATATCATATCATATTATATTATATTTCAGTCCAAGACATCAGACTTCAGCGTGGCATTTTTAAATACCAGGTTGCCCTCCATCTTTGATCCCTACTCTCTTGGCCAAATTGGTAACTCAATTTCCAGGTGCACTAGGTGTGTAGGGTATTGAGCAGCTCTGTTTTATTCACATACACTGACTCAATCAGTTGTGAGTCGCCAACCACTCTTAGCTCATTTGCTGGTGAGCAGTAATCTTAGCCCACAGCCTGTAGTGTTTTTGACAGATGCAAGATCAGTCCAGGCACTACAATGAAGAAAACTGCCACATCTGCAGACCTTATTGACTGAACTCTGCAAGCACCACAGGGTTGCCCTGCTGTGGATCTCATCTCACAGAGGAATGAATACCAGGAAATGAGAAAGTGGATCTGTTGGCAAAGGAAGGTGCAACAGGCACATAACTAGATGCACTGGTTACATACCATCATAAGAAACAGATAAATAAAATCAATCAGAGGACCACAAGCCCCAAATCAGGATGCCTTTCATAATATGAATAGATGTTATCATTATACACCTCTGAACAGGACACAATCAACTCCATAGTTACATGTATACAAAATTCAAGATTGGCACCTCAACTACTTGTACATGTGGTTAGGCACCCTAGACTTCTGAACACATACTTCAAGACTGCACTGAATATAGTCATCATCATCATCATCACGTACCCTGCCGGTTGGCGTAGGCGATCATTTCCCTCCACAATCTTCTATCTACAGTGCAATGTATCAGTTCTGTTGTTGACTGTTTTCCATGCCATGACACCAAGCTATCCAGTATTTTCTCTCTTTGTCGTCCGCGATCTCTCTTTCCTTTTATTTTGGCAGTTGTAACCAAGTATTCCAACTTTCCTCTTCTCATGATGTGCCCGAAAAATGTTGATTGCTTCTTTCTGATGTTTTTTAAGAGCTCTCTTTTTGTGTTGGCCTCTTTGAGAACTTCCTCATTGGTCTTTTATCTGTCCAGGGAACTTTCAACATTCTTCTGAGAAATCCCATCTCTGTGGCCTCTAATCGTCTTTTCATTTGTTTGTCTACTGTCCATGATTCGCTTCCATAGGTCAGAATTGGTTCTATATAGCACCGATGAACTCTCTTTCTCATTTTTATTGACATAGATTTGTTGCATAAGATATTTTTCATTTTCTGAAATGCTATTTTGGCCTGAGCTATTCTGCTTTTTATTTCTGTGGTGCATCTCCATCTGATGTAATTATTGTGCCCAAGTATTTGAAACGTTGTAAGTAATTGTTTCAGGTTTGTCTCGTTTATTTTTATGCTGCATGATGGTGATTGTTTCTTCGATATAACCATTACTTCTGTTTTCTTACTATTCAGACTGAGACCTTTCTTGTTGCTTTCTTCCACTATTATGTCTATCATTTCTTGTAGTTCGTTCTCTGTCTCTGCTATTAAGACTGTGTCATCCGCATATCGCAAATTATTTATGTTGTGACCGTTGACTTCAATTCCTTTTTTGTCTACTATTGATCTCATAATATATTTGCTGTAAAGTGAAAACAAATCTGGTGACAGAACACAGCCTTGTCTGACTCCTTGTTTTATATTTTGGAATTGTCCTGTTTGGTTGTTAATTCGTATAGCTGCTGTTTGTTGCCAGTACATGTTTTTATGATTCGCAGATCCTTGCCATCAATGTTTAATTTCTCTAGCATATTATTATTTCCACATGCTTTACTTTGTCAAATGCTTTTGTGTAGTCTATAAAGCACATATATAGATCTTTCTTTACCTCTATAGATCTTTCTATCAATGTCCTTAAGATGTATATTGCATCATTGGTGCCCTTTCCTTCCACAAATCCACATTGTTCCTCACTTATTTCTGGTTTTATTTTGTTCCTTACACGTCTCATAATTATTCTTAGTAATATTTTAGTCATATGGCTATGAGACTAATGGTGCGATGGTCTTCACAATCAGTAGCGCCTGACTTCTTCGGTATGGTTTACAAAGATAGATTTAGTAGATCTTCGGGTATATGTCCAGTGTTATATATGTCATTGAGTAATTTTGTTATGACTTGTACTCCCAACTATCCTAATGCATTTATCTCTTCGATTGTTATATTGTCAGGACCTGGAGCTTTGCCTCTTTTCATGTGTTGAATTGCGTCCTCCACTTCACTCTGCATTATTGGTGGTCCTGTGTCTTCATTTCAATTGTTTAATTCTGGTCTTTCATCATCATAGAGTTGACTGATATATTCTGTCCATCTTTCTATTGTCTTCTCCTGTCCCATTATTATCTGAATATAGTAGACTTAGGAAAATCCATTAGCCTATATATACAACCTCCTGTGTGTTACCGGGGCCTCATTATGAGGGAAGTAAAGAATAGTGACACTGTGGCCTTCCAGGCATGTCGTAAGAGGTGACTAAGGAGATTGATCGATGGCTTGACAAGCTGTCGTTGTAAAAAGTTTGTTATGGAAACAGAGCCATATATTTTAGAAGCAGTGATCTCTGCAATATGTGCCATTTTGGCACGCAAGGTTTCTGTTTTTTGAGATTGTGGTTCTGCCCTATGTGCCGTCTTCGGCTCGAAAGGGCAATAGATAGATATATACAACACTACAGACAAAACTATATGGGCCACTGCAAGAATTACAAAAGACAGTAAAATTTATACAGGAAATCACATTGCAGATACAGACAATACTTCAGGCGAACAAAAAATAGATAGATTTACTGGTGAGTGTCTTGGCCTTGTGTTGAGTGAATGAACAGACATTTTGTACCCGGTTGATAAGTTGACTAACCACTTCTGTAAAACAGTTTCCCAATCAGAAAGTTAGAACTATTACCCACCTGAAGGAGAATTCAATGTTGATGCTGTTCTCTGTCAGCAAATTATCATCAAATCCACCATGTTGGAGCAACTTGCTTCGAGTCACTGCAAAGATTCCATCTGCAATCACTGGATTTGGTATGTTCAATGTAGCAGTCTCAACTGATTTCTGAAACAGAGAAAGTGAAATAATACATGCAATCATGTATTTATTACACACAATCATGTATTTATTGCACACAGTCATGTATTTATTACACACAATCATGCATTTATTACATATATTCATGCATATAATGCCTGAAATCTTGCATTTATTGCACACAATCATGTATTTATTATTCACATTTATGCATTTATTGTAGACAATCACATCACATATTTAATACACACTGTAATACATTGAATATACACGTAATCATGTATTTATTACACACAATCATGTACTTGTTACACACAATCATGTATTTGTTACACGCATTCATGTATTTATTATATACAATCATGCCTATAAAGGCTACAATCATATATTTATTACACACAACCATGTATTTATTACACATCATGTATTTGTGTACTATGTACACACAAAATAAATTAAAGCAGCACTAAGGCTAAACTAATGGCTAATTGACAGGGTCAACATAAAAGCACCTCAGGGAGACCCATAGGTGTTAAGTATCCCTAAACAAAGGGCACATGCATTCATGCTGATAATTCTCAAAGCTCATTAACTCATGTACACACAAGTACACACATTCATGATCTGTCTTCAAAGTTACTCACTCTGCTTGTACCAAAACACAATGGACAGATGAAAAGGTTGGAGGCGAAGCAAGGCTCATAGCACCAGAGCTGGAAGTTTTCAGTGACACACAGCTGATGGCTCGCACCAAGATTGGTGAACAAGAAAACCATCCAGACCCTACTCCACAACCATCCAGACCCTGCTCCACCTCTCCACGGTGCCTCTAGTAACATATTACCCTGTCTAGTCTGGTCAAACGAGTAGGGCTCGAAGCAGGAAGACAACCCAGCACTCAAAAATGCCGTGCTGAAGTTGGATGTGTTGGGCCGAAAGGTGCAAATATCACAGTTATACTGCAAACCACAAAACAACGTAGACACGCCCAGTTAACATCCTATTAAGAGCAGATGATGAGGATGCATACTCCTTTAGTCATCAGGCAAACACAAGCATGCAGCAAGCAAATGAAAAGGTTCAAATACACAATAATGACATTACTAAAGCATCAAAGTAATGTTAACACTGATGACTGAGAGAATGTTGATGGAAACAGTTTAGTTCATCACACCAAAATGCTTAGGTTATGAAGGTTATAATGAAATGAAGAAAAAACAGGAGGCCAAGGAGCCTGCCAGCGAATCATAGCTGGTGACTTGTACCAAGATTGGTGAACCAGAACCATCCAGACCCTACTCAACCTCTTCATGGTGCTTCTAGTAACAGAGTAACCAGTCTAGTCTGGCCAAGTGAGTAGAGATTGAGAGGAAAGGCAACCTGGTACTAAAGAATTAAGTTATTTGCAGGTGATCATCATTGCACTCCGAAAATGACCATAGGTGCTCAGATCCCTTCATCAGCAAGTCTCACAGTGTCCAGTGACTGACGACTCCAGTTTTGTGTTGGTTGATAAGTTTTCTTACATGGCCACTAAGTTTCGAATTTCTGCTGTGTCAATCTTAACTCACATCTCTTTCATCTAAAGGAGTGACATGGACTCACGGTTGTCACAGTCCTGTGCCCTACCCACATCTCAGAGGGCACTGATGATGTCCGTCAAATCCATAATGGGCTATAATGTGGAAACAGTACTAAAGAATGCCATATTGATACATTTGGGCAGAAAGAAACAAATATCACAATTCTACGGCAAACAACACAAGATATACACACCCACATAACATCCCTCAGGGGTGGATGACCAAAAGGTTGTATTCCTTTAGTCATCTGGAGAACACAAGCATGCAAAGAAAAGCAAAGACACTATCCAAAAGTAAATGTTCTGCAAATTAAATCCCAGCTGCCTCATTTTCTTTCTATATAACCTCTTAAGCTATTTATAGACAGCTGGAAGCAGGCTGATGGTGATCTCCTACTGTTGCTGTTTGGCACTATTTTACAGCTTCTCTCATGACTGATTTTGCTGATATTGTAATGACAGGTCCTTCATGCACAGACGACAGATTTAAGTCAAGGGGTCTAGCCATCTTTCTCTTGAATCTTTTCTCTTCTATCTTATGACTTCATTTTATTTTCAAATGTTATTTTGTTCCTTCTTATATTTCTGCTCAATGTGCTACAATCTTGTCTCCGTTTTGCTCACTCATAGACTGTCTCCCATCTTCTCTGGCTGATTACTAATCAGAACAATTTATGTTTCTACAATCAAAAAACATTTCATGGTTTCAGTAAGTGCCATAGTCATCTCAAGTTCATTGTTGTTAGAGCACTCCTGGCAAAACCATATTCGTTTCCTTTACTTACATATCTGTGTATGTGTTGTTTGTTTGTTCCTGCTGAAGGCCCATTGAGCTGAAACGTCGTTCAAATTTGTGTCCTCTATCAATTACGTAAAGCTTTTACCATACCATTTTTTCTATTTTTTTTTTAAATTCTCCTTCACTTTACAGTTGATACTCCTTCACTTTACAGTTGATACTCCTTCACTTTACAGTTTACAGCTACAGCTTTACTATAGCTTCACAATTGTATGCATTTATTTGTATTTCTTTGCCTGAAGCCCTCACTAGTACACACCCTGTAGGTGCCACTCTAGCAGTGAATTATGATAATTAGGTTTAATCAACATCTCTTTCCTTTCTCTTTTACCACTTCGGATGTCAAGGGAGATGCAATTTTGGGTTCTTGCTCTTCTGGCAGCTGCAGTCATTGACATCTGAGTGTTGCACGGTTTTTCAGATGTTCTCACTCCAACTTAGTTTGGGTCTTCCGTAAGCTCTGTCTCCCTCACCCCTTTTTTGTGTATGCCTTGTATAGTATGGGGAGCCGTGACAGCTCAGTGATTAGTGAACTGGACTACAAAGGACAAAAGATTGGTTTGATCCTGATCAACAACGTTCGGGTTCACCCAGCCTTAAATGGGTACCAGATTTTTTTTCTTGGAAAGTAAAGTGGCACAGGCGTAATACCAACCACATTACCCCAAACATCATGTGCCAAAGGTCTGTATAAATTATGGTCACTTACACCATATTCCCTATATGCCGCTTGGCGTGACGGGGGCTCTTTAATTTTTTTTTTTAAACTTGTATAGTATGGCATCACAATAGTTTCCAGGTGGAAACTATTTTATTTATTAAAACATTGTCATTCTCTTATTTAACCTCTTTTTCTACTTCCGGAACAAATTGTCCGAACATGCTGTGAGATATATTTTAATTTTCATTTACTTTTGCCCCATTATTTCAAATTAAAAAAAAAAAAAAATGTATGAAAAACGGCTGTGCCCCAGTTGTTAAACATTTATTTTGTTATTTTCCTTTCATTGCTCCTTCTAGTTGGAATTTTTACATTTTTTACATTTTCTTTTTATTATTTATTTTTTATTTTAAATACATATTTGTACGTGTGTTGTATGTTTGCTCCAGTTGAAACCCTGTTGCGCCAAAACATCATTCTAGTTTGTGTTTTTCACTTGCTATATGAAGCTTTAACCATACTATTTTTTTTCTATTTTTATATATATATATATTTTTCATTTCTCCAGTTTGTTAAACCCCCAAAGAATGTGTTAAGTTTATCTTTAGAAGATATACTAACTGTGCTGCCTGTGTAATTACTGCAGCAAGTTCTGGGATTATAAGATTATGTTATAGTAGATATACTAACTGTGCTGCCTGTGTAATTACTGTTGCTAGTTCTGGGATTATAAGATTATGTTATAGTAGATATACTAACTGTGCTGCCTGTGTAATTACTGTTGCTATAGTCCGTTTCATAACTCGTGCCCAACTTTTAAAATCGATATCTTTTTAACCGCTTTTTGTAAGTTGTTCAGAATTGGCATGTAAAGTTATAATGATTAGAACCCAACAGGGAATTAATTTCATTTAAAAAAACATTTGGTTATTATTGTTGCTTATTTGATTTATATAAATTTATAACGACCCATTGATGTAGTCAAAACTTAATGTTTACAGTATTTTAAGTTAAAAATAGCGATAAAAATCCATACGCGGTCAAATTGACGTGTTTGCACGCTTTCAACGTGGGTTTTCTGACACAATTAGACACTTGTAAAAAATACGAGACATTATGTGTTCCATTTCCGTTCATTCAGCGGCGGATACGTGGAACGTTAACATTTATCATGAGTCTTAAAATGAAATTCTGCAGTTTACAAAACATTGCAATAAAAATGTATGACTATTTTTGCAAAGAGGCTAAACGAGGAAGATTATTTCATTCTTTAGAAAACCCTGAGAATAGGACAAGACACATTTTGGATTTATCTAAACGGTCATTTAATCGCTGGATTCAAGCACGTGACCGTCAATGTTCAAAATATACAAAATCACAAGGAAGAGCAAAAATGTTGGATAATTTCGACAGTGAACTTATTAGAAGTGAAATTCACAAAATGTTGGGTATGAATGAAACTGTTACAATAAGAAAATTAGAAGTATCGCTGAAAAAGAACAACAGTATTGAAATATCAAAGTCTACATTATGGAGGAATGTGAGAGCTGCAGGCTTTACATTCAGAAAGTATTCCAATGGATGAAACATCATCTGTGAGAAGCCACATATAGTAGTCATGAGAAGCAAGTACTTACGTGAAGTAAAAGAGGTGCGCAAGCAAGGTTATGATATTGTGTACTTGGATGAAACATGGATCAATGTTCACCACACTAACCAAAGGGAATGGCAGTCATCAGATGGAAAAATTAAGAGATTAATACCTAGCAGCAAAGGACAGCGCTCGATAATTGCGCATGCAGGTAGTCGACAACATGGACTAATACAGAATGCAGAGCTCATTTTTCTTTCAAAATCCATAGACAATCGGGATTATCACTCTGAGATGAATGGTCACATATTTAGACATTGGATTGAAAATTCTGCTCTCCCATCACTAGATCGACCATCTTGCCTAATAATGGACAATGCAGCGTACCACAACATTGTTGCACTTGAAGATAAAGTCCCGACGTCATCCAGTACAAAAGATGCTATTAAGATATGGCTCACAAAGGAGCACATACAATTTAATAACATGTACTTAAAACCTGAATTACTATCTCTAGTAAAGCAAAAACAAAGGACAAAGATTTTTCAAATAGATAAGATTATCCAAGAGCACGGTCATATAAGTTTGAGGCTGCCACCTTACCATGCTCATTTAAATCCAATAGAACTAATCTGGGCAAAATTAAAAGGACAAGTGGCAGATGAAAATACAACATTCAAAATATGCGATGTAAAGACTCTTGCTAATCTCGCTTTATTAAATATAGACAAAGATTATTGGGCTAAATGTGAAGACCACGTCTTAAAACAGGAAGAGGAATATTGGAAAAATGATGGTTTGTGGAATGTTCAACCCCAAACAGTTATTAATCTTTTAGACTCGTCTGATTCAGAATGAAAGTATATAGCCCCCACAATGTTTGCCCCTATATTACCTTAAATTAGTTCAACAAACGGTCCTTTTCAGGACCACACAACTATGAAAATTGGACATACAGGTATACCTTGATATTATCGTCCGTCCTCGAACTGAGAAGACAATAATTCTCCTGGTGTTTTGTCTTATCCAGTTATTTCCCCATTACGGCCACGCCTTTACCTAGTGAAAATTAATCACAGACCAGCAACTACGGTAATTTCTATTCTTTAGGGGTTCACAATTTACAATTTTGACAAACATCAAAGAAATTTGCCGCTTTAAGAAAACTGCAGCTGCAAGATATTTGTTAAATATACATTTAAAGGGTCTTTTGCATTCTAATAACATTTGGAAAATTTCAACAGTTTTTAACAAATGGTTACTGAGTAATAGCGTTTTGAAGTTGGGCACATGATTTGAAACGAGCTATAGTTCTGGGATTATAAGATTATGTTATAGTAGATATACTAACTGTGCTGCCTGTGTAATTACTGCAGCAAGTTCTGGGATTATAAGATTATGTTATAGTAGATATACTAACTGTGCTGCCTGTGTAATTACTGCAGCTAGTTCTGGGATTACATGAAATCTGCAACTTGATAAAGCTGTTTATACCTGGACTGATCACTTACTGTGATAAGTTTCTTCCTTGTGCCCAAGCTCCAGGTAAATGACCCGAGCTTCAATTCTGACAAGCTGTCATGGTTGTACCTGAGTGATAAGATAAAATGTAGAAATTCAGTTTTACACAAAATTAAACAACTCAACAATAACATTTTCCTTTCCCCAGCTACAGTTATAAGGCCTTCATCAAGGTAGATAAACAATGTGAGGTTGATTCCTAACCCCGCAGTCAATGAACCCTCTCTATCACTCAATGCTATCAATTGTATCTGCAAGTATTTGCGAAGCTGTTGTTTTCTTTTTCTTCCTTTCAACTCCCTGTGGAGCATAAAAAAAAAAAAGTAAAGTACCCCCGTCACGCCAAGTGGCTTATAGGGAATATGGTGTTAGTGACCATATATTGTACAGACCTTCGGCACATGATTTTTGGGGTAATGTGGTCGGTATTACGCCCGTGCCGCTTCACTTTCCTGAAAAAAATCAGGTACCCATTAAAAACTGGGTGAACCCAGAAGCCATAGGGTTGGGATCGAACCCTACCTCTTGTCTTTTGTAGTCCAGTTCACTAACCACTGAGCTATCGCGGCTCCCTCCAGTGGAGCATAGATCTTCAAAAAACACTTTTCAAACCATCCTGTTTGGTGCCAGTGCTCTTAAAATCGCTCCATGTCTTCCACATCTTTTTAACCTCTGTTTCCACTTGTCTTCTACAAATATATTTTATTCTTCCTCTTTTCTCCACCCTGGGGTTGCCCCCCAAAAAAAGTTTGACATATAACAGTTAGTTGGCTTCCACAGTGTGTATCATACCCAGCACCATCATCTTTGTTGTATCTCTTTATTCACTTGTGTTTGTTTGGTAGGAGCAAGTAGTGGGGTGTAACGTACACTCCTACAAGGTAAAGTGACAGCTTTACAAAAAAGGAACACAACAAAATGCTGATGTTTTAGTCTATAGGTGGCCTTCCTCAGAAAATGAGAACAACACAAATAAAAATAAACTCTCCTACATCTAGGACGAACAGCACAGGTAAATAGTTGAGTTTATATTCATTTCATTGTTCATTTGGTGATAGTGTATTTGTTATATTTTGCATCTTGTTGATATTGTCGCTTAGGAGCACTATATCATCTGCAAAATCTATATCTTCCAGGTAATTCTTGTCATGCCATTTAAAATCATTATTGCCTTTGCAACATTTACTCATTATGAAATCAATGGTAATCCAAATAGCAATTATGATGGTACGCATCTCTATTTTACTCCTGTTTCAATGTGAAAAGAATCACTTCTTCCATCATCGAACTGCGCATGTATAGCTGACATATTTGTGGACATGGTTTAGTGGTTCATTATAATTCCATGTCATTTCTTTACTTCTCAGGAAATGAGGAATTTAACAAAAAACAGTGTCTCATTACTATTCTGTCTCATTACTTATTCTGTCTCAAATAATTATTCTGTTTCATTATTTAATCTGTCTCATTACTTATTCTGTCTCAAATAATTATTCTGTTTCATTATTTAATCTGTCTCATTACTTATCCTGTGCTGTAACTTCTGTTTTCTGCAAATAGAAAGAAGTACCACCTTTTCAACACCCTTAGGATAGGAACCTCTGATGAATGTGACTGTGGCACAGGCGAAATGGCTGCTGGACATCTGCTAAAATCATGCCCAACATATGATGAACAGAAATGGCTCCTGTGGCCATCACCAGTACCATACAGGGTCAAGGTGTATGAAGATGCCAGCAGCTGCAATTGAGCTGACAAATGGTTCCTTCAAACTTATTAATACTAATTCTGTAAATGTAGATCTGATAATGTAGATCTGATAATGTAGATCTGATAATGTAGATAGATCTTCAGCATAGCTTCATCATCATCATCAAGTACCATGCCTGCTGGCTTAGGTGATCATGTCTCTCCACAACTTTCAATCTCGACAGCTATTATCATTTCTGTTGTTGACCTTCTGCCAAAGTCATTCTCTTAAGCTGCCTGATATCTTTTCTCTTTGCTTCCCTCTATCTCTTTGTCCTTCAACTTTTCCAGTTGTTACAATATATTCCAGCTGATCCCTTCTCATTACATGACCAAAAAATGATGATTGTTTCTTCCTAATATTGGATATTAGCTCTCTCTTTGCTTTGGCCTCTTTCAGAACATTTTCATTACTCTTCTTAGCTGTCCATGGTACTCTTATACAAACATAGCTTATAGAAATAATATTACTAATGAGGAAATATGCAGCAAAATTCAATGATCCACAAGATAGGTCAATTAAAGACCCATTGTCTGCAGAAAAAAAGGCAAATTAAAACAGCAAGGATTTGAATTTAAATATCTGAGAACATTATTAACCTCAGATGGTAGATGTACAACAGAGGTGAGATGCAGAATGGCTCAGCCAAAAGTAGTGTTACAAAAAATGAGAAAGATACTATGCAATCCATTTTTGACAATCATCATCATCATCATCATCATCAAGTACCGGGCCTGCTGGCGTAGGTGGTCATGTCTCTCCACAACTTTCAATCTCGGCAGCTATTTATTATTTCTGTTGTTGACCTTCTGCCAAGCCATTCTCTTAAGCTGTCTCTTATTTTTTCTCTTTGTTTCCCTCAATCTCTTCGTCCCTCAATTTTTCCAGTTGTTACAATATATTCCAGTTGTTCTCTTCTCATTACATGGCCAAAAAATGACGATTGTTTCTTCCTAATATTGAAAATTAGCTCTCTTTTTGCTTTGACCTCTCTCAGAACATCTTCATTACTCTTCTTAGCTGTCCATATTACCAAGTAAAACCAGACAAGACAGAGATATCCATGGAAGGGAAACATCAGAGAATGTACAGGATTCGTCTTTGTCACATTGCAGAAAATGGGGACTGGTTGGTCTCAAATCAAGACGCTGGCCTCGAGACAGCGAGGTTATGGATTCAAATCCCGGTTGCACCAGTTGGTATTTTTATTTATGAGTTCTCTCTGCGGCAACCGCCCCTGGTCTCAGCAGGAATCTTCAAGTACTCATGGACGGAAAAAAAATGAGTACCTTCGAAGACTGAGTTATCTGCCTGTGCGGCGAGGGACCCCTGTGCACACGGCTGCCAGGGAAAAACAGATTAACATGCAAAATTCAGTTCCTAGTCTCTAGGGACTTCGTCAGAGGTCAAAGCTGGCAAACGACGCTTTACTTAATCCTGTGAGTTAAAAGGAAATTGTGCATACATCTTCAAAAGTGTCCCAATGACTGCTATTGCTATGTGACTAGTGAATGAACGTAGGACCAAGATAAAAGTAACTTTATATCTGCTCTTGAGAAATGTACTTAGCTACATACTGGAATGTCTCATAATCTATCCGATCAACCACTGGAACAGCTACAGTGTTGTGGTTTGCAGCTATGCACTCAAGAAGGGGTGCCATCCATCCCTCAGTGCATTCACAGCGTGGCTGTAGAAATATGAGTACTTCTCCTGTTGTTGCTCGTACTCCATACATACGAGCCTGTGCAATAGTGTGATAGGTTGACAGACGTATAATGCTGACCTGAAAGTTGAAGATTCAGGATATTTAGTTTGAGTAGTTGCTGTTGCTGATGTAGAAGTAGAGGTGATTATTTACATTGAGTAGTTGTTGTTGATGTAGAAGTAGAGGTGATTATTTAGTTTGAGTAGTTGTTGTTGCTGATGTAGAAGTAGAGGTGATTATTTACATGAGTAGTTGTTGTTGATGTAGAAGTAGAGGTGATTATTTAGTTTGAGTAGTTGTTGTTGCTGATGTAGAAGTAGAGGTGATTATTTAGTTTGAGCAGTTGCTGTTGATGATGTAGAAGTAGAGGTGATTATTTAGTTTGAGTAGTTGCTGTTGATGATGTAGAAGTAGAGGTGATTATTTAGTTTGAGTAGTTGTTGTTGTTGATGTAGAAGTAGAGGTGATTATTTAGTTTGAGTAGTTGTTGATGATGTAGAAGTAGAGGTGATTATTTAGTTTGAGTAGTTGCTGTTGATGATGTAGAAGTAGAGGTGATTATTTAGTTTGAGTAGTTGATGATGTAGAAGTAGAGGTGATTATTTAGTTTGAGTAGTTGTTGTTGATGTAGAAGTAGAGGTGATTATTTAGTTTGAGTAGTTGTTGTTGATGTAGAAGTAGAGGTGATTATTTAGTTTGAGTAGTTGTTGTTGCTGATGTAGAAGTAGAGGTGATTATTTAGTTTGAGTAGTTGTTGTTGCTGATGTAGAAGTAGAGGTGATTATTTAGTTTGAGTAGTTGTTTTTTCTGAAGTAGAGGTGATTATTTAGTTTGAGTAGTTGTTTTTGATGATGTAGAAGTAGAGGTGATTATTTAGTTTGAGTAGTTGTTGTTGCTGATGTAGAAGTAGAGGTGATTATTTAGTTTGAGTAGTTGCTGTTGTTGTAGAAGTAGAGGTGATTATTTACATTGAGTAGTTGTTGTTAATGTAGAAGTAGAGGTGATTATTTAGTTTGAGTAGTTGTTGTTGCTGATGTAGAAGTAGAGGTGATTATTTAGTTTGAGTAGTTGTTGTTGATGTAGAAGTAGAGGTGATTATTTAGTTTGAGTAGTTGTTGTTGCTGATGTAGAAGTAGAGGTGATTATTTAGTTTGAGTAGTTGTTGTTGCTGATGTAGAAGTAGAGGTGATTATTTAGTTTGAGTAGTTGCTGTTGATGATGTAGAAGTAGAGGTGATTATTTAGTTTGAGTAGTTTTTGTTTCTGATGTAGAAGTAGAGGTGATTATTTAGTTTGAGTAGTTGCTGTTGATGATGTAGAAGTAGAGGTGATTATTTAGTTTGAGTAGTTGTTGATGATGTAGAAGTAGAGGTGATTATTTAGTTTGAGTAGTTGTTGTTGATGATGTAGAAGTAGATGTGATTATTATTTAGTTTAAGTAGTTGTTGTTGCTGATGTAGAAGTAGAGGTGATTATTTAGTTTGAGTAGTTGTTGTTGCTGATGTAGAAGTAGAGGTGATTATTTAGTTTGAGTAGTTGTTGTTGCTGATGTAGAAGTAGAGGTGATTATTTAGTTTGAGGAGTGTTGATGATGTAGAAGTAGAGGTGATTATTTAGTTTGAGTAGTTGTTGTTGATGTAGAAGTAGAGGTGATTATTTAGTTTGAGTAGTTGTTGTTGATGTAGAAGTAGAGATGATTATTTAGTTTGAGTAGTTATTGTTGATGATGTAGAAGTAGATGTGATTATTATTTAGTTTAAGTAGTTGTTGTTGCTGATGTAGAAGTAGAGGTGATTATTTAGTTTGAGTAGTTGTTGTTGCTGATGTAGAAGTAGAGGTGATTATTTAGTTTGAGTAGTTGTTGCTGATGTAGAAGTAGAGGTGATTATTTAGTTTGAGTAGTTGCTGTTGTTGATGAAGGCAATGTCAGTCAGAATTTTCTGGTCAACTACTGGCTGGGTAGAAGAGCATTGCTTTGTATTGTATTAGAAAAGAAATAAATATTGGTCATGGGGATATAATCAATAGAAAAGTTATATTACAAAGTACATTAAACATCAAATAAAATTAGGAGAAATACCTCCACTAGACTTACAATCTTACATATATTTGGGCAGTAATATAGATAAAGAGGGAGGAACAGAAAATGATACCAAAATAAGGATATCAAAAGCAAGAGGAGCTTTCGTTACACTGGGAAACATATGTAAGTCCAAAGAAATTAGGTTAAATACAAAAATAAAAATTTTCAACTCAAATGTTAAGTCGGTCCTATTATATATGGCTGTGAAACATGGAGAACCACAAAATTGACAATCATGAAGATACAGATTTTCATTAATGGATGCTTACGCAGAATAAAAGGATGAAAATGGCAGGACAAAATCACTAACATAGAATTATGGAAATGTACCAGTCAAATACCAGTGGATAAAGAAATACAGCGAAGACGATGGCGCTGGATAGGACACACACTGTGGAAGCCAACTGAGAGTATTACACAACAGGCCCTTTTTGGAATTCCCAGGGGAAAAGACAAAGAGGAAGACCAAGGAATTCTTGGAGAAGACAGATAGAAGCAAAGATGAAGATGATGGGGAAGACATGGAAATATCTTAAAAGAATCGCAAAAAACAGAACGACTTGGAAAGTGTTTGTTGAAGACCTATGCTCCACTGGGAGCCTAAAAGGTAGAAGACATTAAACATAGTTATAAAACAAGCAAAAAAAAAAAAAAAAAAGTAAAGCACCCCCGTCACGCTAAGTCGTGTATAGGGAATATGGTGTTAGTGACCATAAATTTTACAGACCTTCAGCACATGATTTTTAGGGTAATGTGGTCGGTATTACGCCCGTGC
Source organism: Megaustenia siamemsis (assembly GCA_032433765.1). Taxonomy (NCBI): domain Eukaryota; kingdom Metazoa; phylum Mollusca; class Gastropoda; order Stylommatophora; family Ariophantidae; genus Megaustenia; species Megaustenia siamemsis. The sequence goes on from JAVIAB010000041.1 coordinate 28,999,797, forward strand.
CACTTTACTTTTCCAGAAAAAAAAATCTGGTACCCATTAAAGGCTGAGTGAACCGGAAGACATAAGTTGGGATCGAACCCTACCTCTTGTTCTTTGTAATCCAGTTTGCTAACCACTGAGCTATCACGGCTTCCCATAAAACAAGTAACAAACTTTAAATAACTGGGAACAACATTCTCTGAAGATGGTAAGTTGATAAAGAAATAGACATACGATGCAATATGGCCAACCAACTATTGGGACAGCCATCCCCTATACTTCAACACAAAAAGTAATATCTATTACCACCAAGAAACACCTTACACAGAGTATGTACATTTCTACTAATGCCAAACATGGCCACTTAGCATAAAAGAAAGCTTCTCACCACAGAGATGAGATGTCTGAGAAAAGTGCTTGGAGTGGCCAGAAAAGACAGAGCCAAAAATGATATTATAAGAGAAAGAGTAGGCATTGAACCAATCATAAGCTACATACAGAAACAACAAATAAACTGGTTTGCCCATATAGAAAGAATGCATGTGATTCCGTACCATACAAAGCGTATATTAAAAGAGTAAAAGGGAGAAGAGCAAGAGGCAGACCCTGAGTAAGATGGACAGACAACATCAAAGAAATGCTACAACAACATCAATTGACAATGAGTGAAGCCGCCAAAAGGGCGAGAACCAGAACTTTGTTATCTCCCTCGACACCCGAACAAGTACAAAAGGAAGTGAAAAGAGAGATAGTACAAAGTATGGGAAGGTTAAAACAGTTAACTAGAACTCATTACATAGAATATGCATCCTGGGTAGTTCGTGCGAGATGAGAGGAAGTGCATGGATAGGTAGAAGATTGTGGAAGGACACGATCGCCTACGCCAACCGGTATGGCACATGATGTTGATGACACAGAATATAGACTATTTTATAATTGAAGTTGAGATCTGTACAGGAATGCGGGGTCGCTGATCCAGAATTAAGATGTTAGTTGTTGCAGTAATCCGGCCTGGATTTATCCACTAGCTCAATAAGCTACAGCTTAGGGCCACACAAGCCACGTGGATCAACACATGTTCACAATTTGTTTTGGGACTACACTTTTATTCATACCAGTATATGATTTCAAGCCTTGTGAGACCTTTTGGCAGGTCAATGAATTTAAATATTTGGGAACTTTGTTAACCTCACACAGAAGATGTACAAAAGAGGTGAGATACAGAATGGCTCAGGCAAAAGCAGCTTTCCAAAAAATGAGGAAGATACTATGCAATCCATTTTTGACAATAGAAACAAGAAAAAAAGAATTCTTAAATGTTATGTAGAGCCAGTCTTAACATATGGATGTGAATCATGGACAATAGGACAACAGAAAACAAAATCACTTGAGTCTGTAGAAATGTGGTTTTACAGAAGAATGTTGATAATACCATGGACAGCTAAGAAGAGTAATGAAAGCGTTCTGAAAAAGGCCAAAGCAAAAAGAGAGCTAATTGCCAATATTAGGAAGAAACAATCATCATTTTTTGGCCATGTAATGAGAAGGGAACAGCTGGAATATATTGTAACAACTGGGAAACTTGAGGGACGAAGAGATAGAGGGAAGCAAAGAGAAAAGATACCAGACAGCTTAAGAGAATGGCTTGGCAGAAGGTCAACAACAAAAATGATAAATAACTGTTGAGATCGAAAGTTGTGGAGAGACATGATCACCTACACCAGCAGGCCCGGTACTTGATGATGATGATGATGCGACTTTTTGGTGTTATTTTAATGGGAGTGGGCTCACTCAAAGTTTCCTCCCTTCCTTCCTTATTCTTGTACCAGTTCAGGAGAGAGACAGAGAGAGAGAGAGAGAAGAGAGAGAGAGAGAGAGAGAGAGAGAGAGAGTTCTTCTGGTCCTCACCATTTTGGCGGCGTCTGTTATTTCTAACTGATGTTCTTGTAGCATGTCTTTGGTGCTGTCTGTCCATCTTCTGGACTGTACAAAATGTGAGAGGTCGGGTTATTCATGAGTGACGGCTTCCGAGTTCTATCTATCTATCTATTGACCTTTCGAGCTGTGGCTGACCCATAGGACGTAGACCAAGATACTCCCTCTCTTATCTGAAATTTTGTTCTAGCAGTTTTCAATTCTTTTAAAGATATTTTATCAAATCTCGCCATTTGTCTCTGTTCTGTGCAAGCAGCTCTATCTCATTGAGGGAGCCGATTCCTGCTGCTCTTGCCTCTCTCATCAATGTTCTCCTCAGTGTCTCTCTGGGTCTTCCTCTTTCTCTCTTACCTGTTGTTTCCCATATGAGGGCTTGCTTTGCTATTCGGTTATTATCTCTTCTCATCACATGTCCAACATATGACCATCGTCTTTTCTTTATTACTGAAGATATTAGTGGTTGATTGGCGATTTCTCTAATTTCCTCGTTTGTTTTGAATTCGTTCCACGCTATACCAAGTATTTTCCTTAGACATTTATTTTCGAATGCGTTCAACTTTGTTTCTATATCTCTTGTTGTTTTCCAGCTTTCACATGCATGCGTAAGGGTTGATAGTACATTTGATTTGAATAGTCTAAGTTTTGTGTTTGTGCTGATGAGTTTTGATTTCCACAACTTTTCAAGGCTTCTGAAAGACATTGCTGCTTTAGCTATTCTGATTCTAATTTCTTTGCTTGTATCCCCTTCTCGATCAATGTGACTTCCAAGATAGATAAAGTGATCGATCTCTTCCACTGGTTTGTTTTCCATGTATATTTTGTCGTCTGTTGGAATTAAGCTTTTCATGACTTTAGACTTTTCATGATTGATCTCAAGCCCGATTTGCTGGCTATTGATGATAGTTCGTTTGTGTTTTCCTGCATCGTTTTTATCTGACTGCTGATGAGAACTATGTCATCAGCTAAGTCGAGGTCCTCCAAATGGTCTTCTTGTATCCATCCATTCGATGCCTTTATTACCAGTGCAGCATTTCTTCATTATGAAGTCCACAACAATTCCAAATAACAAGGGCGATAAAATACATCCCTGTTTAACCCTAGTTTCTATTGGGAAACATTCGCTCAGTCCTTCCTCTGTTCGAACTGTACATGTGTAACCATCATACATGTCTTTAATAATATTTATGATTTTTGATGGTAAGCCATATTGCTTCAGAATTTTCCACAAAGAATCTCTATGAATACTATCAAATGCTTTTTTGAAGTCAATGAAGCTAAGTACAAAAGGTTTTTGCTTTTCAATGTGTTCCTCCAATATAAGTCGTAGAGTGAAAATGTGGTCAAGACAGCTTCTCCCTTTTCTAAACCCAGCCTGATCTTCACGCATTAATGTATCTATTGAATCCTTTATTCTATTTAGGATGATTTTGCAGAATAACTTTGAGGCAACTGACAAAAGTGTCACGAATCTCTAGTTGTTACAATTTCCAAGATTGCCCTTTTTGGAATTTTAACGATTCCTTTTTTCCATTTATGAGGCGTCTTCTCTGCTTTCCAAAGGATGTTGAACATTTTCTGGAGATGTATAAAATTATACGCTTTAAGGTGGTTTCTATTTCGCTCAAGGTGAAGTCATCTAAATTAACATCTAATTCTGCTGCTGGTGGTTCAGCTTCAAAATCTATTAAACTGTGGGGTAGTGGACGGATTCTGTGTTCACCCAGCCATAAATGGGTACCAGATTTTTTTTCCTGGGAAAGTAAAGCGGCAGGGAAATAATATCGACCACATTACCCAAAAATCGTGTGCCAAAGGTCTATAAAATTATGGTCACTAATACCATATGCTCTATACACCACTTGGCGTGACGGGGCTCTTTACTTTTTAAAAATAATTCATGGCTAATATGTCTTCATTTCTGATTAACTTGACATATTATTGTACTCAAAAACATACTGCGAAGTGTTGCCATATGTGTGTATCAATGAAAAGGAAGATTCTTACTGGGACAGGAACAGGAAAAAGATTACTGTCACCACCACGCTGTGTTTGATGCACACAGACAGTGTCAGTATTTTTTTTAAGAACATACTTTTTTTAGGTTAATGTGGTCCGAATTATGCCAGTGTCATTTTTCTTTACCAGAAATATATATATTTTTTTAAATAGGAGTGGGGGGGGGGAGAGAAAGAAGGGAGCCTAGGTGGTCTAGAGGTAAGACATCATTCTCTAGAGAAGAAGATACCCGGTTCAAATCCCCCCTCCCACCCCTTTCCCTAATAGGTGGTGGGATACTTTCACTTTAAATTGACAGTTTCTTCGTGGCTCGATCTTCATCCAATCTCTAGGTAGTGAGATTCAATGTCTAGCTGGCTCGATCTTCATCCAAACTCTAGGTAGTGAGATTCAATGTCTAGCTGGCTCGATCTTCATCCAATCTCTAGGTAGTGAGATTCAATGTCTAGCTGGCTTGATCTTCATCCAATCTCTAGGTAGTGAGATTCAATGTCTAGCTGGCTCGATCTTCATCCAATCTCTAGGTAGTGAGATTCAATGTCTAGCTGGCTCGATCTTCATCCAATCTCTAGGTAGTGAGATTCAATGTCTAGCTGGCTCGATCTTCATCCAATCTCTAGGTAGTGAGATTCAATGTCTAGCTGGCTCGATCTTCATCCAATCTCTAGGTAGTGAGATTCAATGTCTAGCTGGCTCGATCTTCATCCAATCTCTAGGTAGTGAGATTCAATGTCTAGCCCTCACAGAAAATGGCACAAAAAAAAAACAAAAAAACAAAAAAACATGAAGTCCTGTGTACGTTCTATGCACGTCAAAGAACCAATGGCAGTTGGAAATGATAAAATAGCAGGCCCAAAATGGTCGTTTTATGGGCATAAAATGTCATGAAATAAACTGACATAAAAATGTCGAAACTTTTGATGCTAAAAATGAGAACTTCTGAAGTCAGAAAATATCTGCCTGTATGGAGAGGGACACCTGAGTATACGGCTACTTGTGTGGAAAATATGAAAAAAATTATATTCACACGAATTTCACTTTCTGTGGACCTCACTGAGGTCAGAATCAGAATAGCTAAAGCAGCAATGTCTTTCAGAAGCCTTGAAAAGTTGTGGAAATCAAAACTCATCAGCACAAACACAAAACTTAGACTATTCAAATCAAATGTGCTATCAGCCATTACCTATGCGTGTGAAAGCTGGAAAACAACAAGAGATATAGAAACAAATTTGAACGCATTCGAAAATAAATGTCTAAGGAAAATATTTGGTATAGCGTGGAACGAATTTCAAAACAAACGAGGAAATTAGAGAAATCGCCAATCAACCACTAATATCTTCAGTAATCTAGAAAAGACGATGGTCATATGTTGGACATGTGATGAGAAGAGATAACAAACGAATAGCAAAGCAAGCCCTCATGTGGGAAACAACAGGTAAGAGAAAAAGAGGAAGACCCAGAGAGACACTGAGAAAAACATTGATCTGAGAGGCAAGAGCAGCAGGAATCGGTTCCCTCAATGAGATAGAGCTGCTTGCACAGAACAGAGACAAATGGTGAGATTTGATAAAATATCTTTAAAAGAACTTAAAACTGCTAGAATAAAAATTTAGATAAGAGAAGGAGTATCTGGGTCTACGCCCTATGGGTCGGCTATGGCTCGAAAAGTCAATAGATAGATAGATAGGACCTCACTAGAGATATAAATCCGGTAGACAGCAAACAAATAAACAAATGGGTTATAAGAAAAGTTAAAAGAACTTGTTCTTAGGCTATCTTAACCTGGTAACAAGACAGAAATATGAGAACAAGTGAAGAAGTGGAAGACAAACCTTTGTCAGTCCAGAAACATAGTGTTCCAGCTTTGGAAACATGAGGTCCTCCACATCAGAGCCATTATCAACCAAAACAATTTCTTTCAGTTGAGCATCTGGAGATCTGAATTGTGTTAAAATATGTTAGACAAGTTTTGTACTTTCAGTGAATCATTCAGGGAAGAAATATGTTAGACAAGTTTTGTACTTTCAGTGAATCATTTCATGGGAAGAAATATGTTAGACAAGTTTTGTACTTTCAGTGAATCATTTCATGGGAAGAAATATGTTAGACAAGTTTTGTACTTTCAGTGAATCATTTCATGGGAAGAAATATGTTAGACAAGTTTTGTACTTTCAGTGAATCATTTCAGGGAAGAAATATGTTAGACAAGTTTTGTACTTTCAGTGAATCATTTCAGGGGAAGAAATATGTTAGACAAGTTTTGTACTTTCAGTGAATCATTTCAGGGGAAGAAATATGTTAGACAAGTTTTGTACTTTCAGTGAATCATTTCAGGGGAAGAAATATGTTAGACAAGTTTTGTACTTTAAGGGAATCATTTCATGGGAAGAAATATGTTAGACAAGTTTTGTACTTTAAGGGAATCATTTCAGGGGAAGAAATATGTTAGACAAGTTTTGTACTTTAAGGGAATCATTTCAGGGGAAGAAATATGTTAGACAAGTTTGTACTTTAAGGAATCATTTCAGGGAAGAAATATGTTAGACAAGTTTTGTACTTTAAGGGAATCATTTCAGGGGAAGAAATATGTTAGACAAGTTTTGTACTTTAAGGGAATCATTTCAGGGGAAGAAATATGCTTAAAACACTTGAAACAAAATCACAAATAACTAACAACATCACCATCATGTGCCATACCGGTTGGCATAGGCGATCATGTCCTTCCACAATCTTCTATCCATCGTGAATCATATCAATTCTGTTGTTGACTGTTTTCAAAGCCATGACACTAAGCTAGCTAGTACTTTCTCTCTTTGTCACACGCGATCTCTCTTTCCTTTTATTTTGCCTGTTGTAACCAAATATTCCAATTTTCCACTTCCATGATGTGTCCCAAAAATGTTGATTGTTTCTTTCTGATGTTTTTTTTGAGCTCCCTTTTTGTGTTGGTCTCTTTGAGAATTTCCTCATTGGTCTTTTTAGCTGTCCAGGAAACTTTCAACATTCTTTTGAGAAATCCCATCTCTGTGGCCTCTAATCATCGTTTCATTTGTTTGTTTACTGTCCCTGATTCACTTCCATAGGTCTGAATTGGCTCTATATTGCACTGATTATATTGATATTCAGTTATTATCTCACCTCATCACATGTCCAACATATGACCATCGTCTTTTCTTGATTACTGAAGATATTAGTGGTTGATTGGCGATTTCTCTAATTTCTTCGTTTGTTTTGAATTCGTTCCACGCTATACCAAGTATTTTCATCAGACATTTATTTTCGAATGTGTTCAACTTTGTTTCTATGTCTCTTGTTGTTTTCCAGCTCTCACACGCATACTTAAGGATAGATAACACGTTTGATTTGAATAGACTAAGTTTTGTGTTTGTGCTGATGAGTTTTGATTTCCACAGCTTTTCAAAACTACTGAAATTACTGACAATCAATTCCATTTCAGCTATGAGTTAACAAGGAGAAATGAAAAAAAAAAATATATATCAGAAAAAAAATAGAAAAAACGGTAGAAATTTCCTGTTCGAAATTATTATTAAAAAAAAATTATTAATTATTTTTTTAATATTTTAAATACATATATATCTGTGCGTGTCTTGTAAGTTTTTCCTGCTGAAGGCCTATGAGCTGAAAGGTTGTTCTAATTTGTGTTGTCCACTTATCACATAAAGCTTTCTCCATATCAACGTTTTTTTTCTATTTTATTCTAAATAAATTTTGTTTCATTTCTTCTTACAATTAGCTTTACTGCAGCTTCACATTTTTATGCATTTCTTTGTTTTGATCCTGAGTTAGCAAATAGCTTTCAACTCTTGGGCTGCTGACACTTTTGTCCTCACAACTGCTACAACTACAGATGCTACAATATAGAGTCTCACTCGCTAGGGAATCTGGCATTTCTTTAAAGGTTTCACCACTAATGAGGATATTACAAAGAAATGTGAAGTGGACTTACTTCATTTTGTAAGAATGTGATGACATCATAACATATGCTGAGTGAGAAACCTTATACTATCACTACTACAGTTTGTAAATACTAACTACTAATAATATTTATTAATACTAATACTATTGCTGCTCCAACTACTACTACCACTACTACCACTACTGCTACTACTGTTACTACTACTACTACTACTACTACTACTACTACCACTACAACCACTACTGTTACTACTACTGCTACTGTTACTACCACTACTGCTACTGCTACTACTACCACTACTACTACTACTATTGCTACTACTACCACTACTACTACCACTATTACTACTACTACTATTACTACCACTACTACTACTACTGCTACTACTACCACTACTACTACTACTGCTACTACTACTACTACCACTACTAATATTACTACTACCACTACTACTATTACTACTACCACTACTAATATTACTACTACCACTACCACCGCTACTACTACTACTAGTACTATTACTACTACCACTACTACTATTACTACTACTACTACTAGTACTATTACTACTACTACTATTACCATAGACAA
>JAVIAB010000041.1:29013254-29065754 GCA_032433765.1 Megaustenia siamemsis
TGAAATGGTTCGCTGGTTGTTTGGGTGTCCAGCAGCTTGGAGTCGGGGTTGTCTTTCATTAGCTCCAGTATAATAAAAATGACGAGGAACATAGCCAAGGCTATCCAGAAAAACAAATTCCAATAGTAAATTAATTTAAAACCTCGGCCGGACGTGCCACAATTATCTGAGTAGTCCATCTTTCTTTTTTTGCGTGACTTCTGAAAATAAAAAAAACAATAATTAGAAACTATAGGGAAGGAAGATATAGGGAAGGAAACTATAGGGTAGGAAAATATAGGGTAGGAAAATATAGGGTAGGAAAATATAGCGTAGGAAGATATAGGGAAGGAAACTATAGGGTAGGAAACTATAGGGTAGGAAACTATAGGGTAGGAAAATATAGGGTAGGAAAATTTAGGGTAGGAAGATATAGGGAAGGAAACTATAGGGTAGGAAACTATAGGGTAGGAAAATATAGGGTAGGAAAATTTAGAGTAGGAAGATATAGGGAAGGAAACTATAGGGTAGGAAACTGTAGGGAAGGAAACTATAGGGAAGGAAAATATAGGGTAGGAAGATATAGGGAAGGAAGATATAGGGAAGGAAACTATAAGGAAGGAAAATATAGGGTAGGAAAATTTAGGGTAGGAAGATATAGGGAAGGAAACTATAGGGTAGGAAACTGTAGGGAAGGAAACTATAGGGAAGGAAAATATAGGGTAGGAAGATATAGGGAAGGAAGATATAGGGAAGGAAGATATAGGGAAGGAAACTATAGGGAAGGAAGATATAGGGAAGGAAACTATAGGGAAGGAAGATATAGGGAAGGAAACTATAGGGAAGGAAGATATAGGGAAGGAAACTATAGGGACGGAAGATATAGGGAAGGAAACTATAGGGTAGGAAACTGTAGGGAAGGAAACTATAGGGAAGGAAAATATAGGGTAGGAAGATATAGGGAAGGAAGATATAGGGAAGGAAACTATAAGGAAGGAAAATATAGGGTAGGAAAATTTAGGGTAGGAAGATATAGGGAAGGAAACTATAGGGTAGGAAACTGTAGGGAAGGAAACTATAGGGAAGGAAAATATAGGGTAGGAAGATATAGGGAAGGAAGATATAGGGAAGGAAACTATAGGGAAGGAAGATATAGGGAAGGAAACTATAGGGAAGGAAACTATAGGGAAGGAAGATATAGGAAGGAAACTATAGGGAAGGAAGATATAGGGAAGGAAACTATAGGGAAGGAAGATATAGGGAAGGAAACTATAGGGACGGAAGATATAGGGAAGGAAACTATAGGGAAGGAAGATATAGGGAAGGAAACTATAGGGAAGGAAGATATAGGGAAGGAAACTATAGGGAAAGAAACTATAGGGAAGGAAAATATAGGGTAGGAAAATATAGGGTAGAAACTATAGGGAAGGAAAATATAGGGAAGGAAACTATAGGGAAGGAAAATATAGGGTAGGAAGATATAGGGAAGGAAACTATAGGGAAGGAAAATATAGGGTAGGAAACTATAGGGAAGGAAGATATAGGGAAGGATACTATAGGGAAGGAAAATATAGAGTAGGAAACTATAGGGAAGGAAACTATAGGGAAGGAAACTATAGGGAAGGAAAATATAGGGTAGGAAAATATAGAGTAGGAAAATATAGAGTAGGAAAATATAGAGTAGGAAACTATAGGGAAGGAAACTATAGGGAAGGAAAATATAGGGTAGGAAAATATAGGGAAGGAAGATATAGGGAAAGAAACTATAGGGAAGGAAACTATAGGGAAGGAAAATATAGGGTAGGAAACTATAGGGAAGGAAACTATAGGGAAGGAAACTATAGGGAAGGAAACTATAGGGAAGGAAAATATGGGAAGAAAATATGGGGAAGGAAACTATAGGGAAGGAAACTATAGGGAAGGAAACTATAGGAAGGAAATATAGGGAAGGAAACTATAGGGAAGGAAACTATAGGGAAGGAAACTATAGGGAAGGAAAATATAGGGAAGGAATGAGCTGCGATAGCTCAGTGGTTATTGAACTGGACTACAAAGGACTAGAGCTAGGGTTCGACCCTGATCAACGACTTCGGGATTCACCCAGCCTTAAATTGGTACCGGATTTTTTTGGGGGAAAGTAAAGCGGCACGGGCGTAATACTGACCACATTACCCCTAAAATCATGTGCCAACCGTCTGTATAATATTTTGGTCACTAACGCCATATTCCCTATATGCCACTTGGCGCGACGGGGACACTTTAGGGAGGGAATGAGCCGCGATAGCTCAGTGGTTAGTGAACTGGACTACAAAGGACAAGAGGTCGGGTTCGATCTTGATCAACGGCTTCCGGGTTCACCCAGCCTTAAATGGGTACCTGATTTTTTCTGTGAAAGTAAAGCGGACAAATAATACAATGGCAATAATAAATTAATTTAACCTTTCTTCTTCTTCTTTTCTTTCTTCCTATCTCATCGTTCACATGATGACTACTCATTACATTCGTCCGTTAAGTGGAGGTAGGTGACCTGTGTCACTGCCTCGATATCTGCGCCTTTTGGTTTAGCACCTTAATGCCTTCGATGATGGAGTACAGGGTCGTCTACCCTCTTCAACTCTACTAGTTTGTCCAGATTAGTTAGTACGTTTATAGAAGCACCACTGGGAGGTGGAGTAGAGCCTTGATCTGCTCTGTTGTTCGCCAGTCCTGACGCAGACAGTAAGTTACGAGTCTAAACTGATGAGAAGAAACGTCACAGTCACCGATTTAATAATTTTAAATGGTATGAATCAGCATAGATGGGGTTATCTACGCCCAATCAGATTTGATATCACGCTACAGTACAACTGTTATATATGCGATGTCTGCGCCGTATTCTTGGTATCACCTGGGAGGATAAAGTGACAAACCTGGAGGTTATGACTCGCACAGGCCTCCCGAACATTTACACGCTGCTCAAACAACGTAGGTTACGCTGGCTTGGCCACGTACATCGTATGAAAGATGGCAATATACCAAAATATATATCCTATGGACTTCCGGTCAATAAGGCGGCAGGGTATGTTTATGCTCAGTCTGAAAAGTGTTCTTTGTTGCAGTTTCCTCATATTCCAAATCCGGCTTGCTGCCGGAGCTACTGAGTAGTGCTCTGTGCACACCGTGAGCTGTGTGTTTCATCTGGATGGTGTTTCTATATTCAGATTGCTTACAATGAATAATGATATATTGTATGACGAAGGACAGTTCAGACGCGTTCACTGTCGGTGTTATAGTACGCCTTATGTCTTGTGACGTGTGCTGTGTTTGCTGCGATGGAAGCTGCAGCTGCCTTTCTTTGTTTGGATATTCGATGAGATGTTAATTCGAATGATTCAACTGGCACGGGCGGTTGAGCAATTATGGATTTCCACTCGTTTGTAGTGATACCGGAGGCACTTCGACTAATCATGACTGTACTCTATGGACAACTAGCAGATGGCGAAAGGACTAGGGGACATCCAAAACTTCGATTTGTAGACGTGTATAAACGGGACATGAAGACTCCGAACATGAACCATACAACCTGGGAAGAAATATATGCAGACCGAAATCTTCGGAAATACACTCTAAAGTTTCAACTCAAACAAGAAGCAGACAGATTCATAGAAAAAGATAATACACAGCGAAAGAAAAGAAACAAACAACAGTTCTTAAAGGCGCTGTAAAATCCATAGTCAACTATGACTGACGGAGACTACTATAGTCAACTATGACTGACGGAGAATACTATAGTCAGCTATGACTGACGGAGAATACTATAGTCAGCTATGACTGACGGAGGCTACTATAGTCAACTATGACTGACGGAGGCTACTATAGTCAACTATGACTGACGGAGACTACTATAGTCAACTATGACTGACGGAGACTACCATAGTCAACTATGACTGACGGAGACTACCATAGTCAGCTATGACTGACGGAGACTACCATAGTCAACTATGACTGACGGAGACTACCATAGTCAGCTATGACTGACGGAGACTACCATAGTCAACTATGACTGACGGAGACTACCATAGTCAACTATGACTGACGGAGACTACTATAGTCAGCTATGACTGACGGAGACTACCATAGTCAACTATGACTGACGGAGACTACTATAGTCAGCTATGACTGACGGAGACTACTATAGTCAGCTATGACTGACGGAGACTACCTCGGTATAACTAAGTAAATGTTTTATTATATTATGAAATTCTATATCAGAATATCTACCAGTAACTAAATTGTGCACATGTGTTTCCCTATCAGTACACATGTGTGTCCTTATATGTACACATGTATGTTCCTTTATGTACGTACGTTATGTGGTTGTGAAGAAACAAAGACATAGCTGCGTGGAACTGGTGGTAGAGAAGCGAGCTGCTCTTGTAAGGGAAACCCATGGCAGGAACACAGTGGCTCATTAGATGAGGAAGATTTTGACTTAAAACTTACAGTTATAGAGCTGTGGTCTAATAGAGGACATTTGTTTGTTAACAGCCAGCCATTCACAATGATTCATACAACAATGCTCAATGGTTCACTTAACCATTCACAATGATTCATACAACAATGCTCAATGGTTCACTTAACCATTCACAATGATTCATACAACAATGCTCAATGGTTCACTTAACCATTCACAATGATTCATACAACAATGCTCAATGGTTCACTTAACCATTCACAATGATTCATACAACAATGCTCAATGGTTCACTTAACCATTCACAATGATTCATACAACAATGCTCAATGGTTCACTTATTGGTTATTGGTTATGGAAGGCCCCGGTATCACTGCAAACGAAATAAAATTCATAATTGCTCAACCGCCCGTGCCAGTGGAATCATCTGAATTACTACCTCATCTCCCAAACAAAGAAAGGTAGCTGTAGTCCCCATCGTAGCAGTCTCAGCACACGCCAAAAGACATAAGGCAAAACCGCGCAGAAAGTGAACACAGTCAACTGTTCCCTGTCATACGATATCATCATTCATCGTTCACTTAAACATTCACAATGATTCACACGTAAAGGTCAAGGTAAAGTACCAGACCTGAATCGGCGTCTTAGCACGCGAGTTTTCACCAATATGTGCTCGGCCGCCTATCCAGAAGTGTTCGGAGACTTCTGGATGGTATCGCTTCAAGCATCTAAACTCCCGATGCGAGGTCGCATTCCTCACCTTCCCAGAGTACTATCCTGGTACCCATTTCTGCCAGCGGCTGAGTCGACCGCGGGAGTATTTTTTCCCAACCACGAGTACAACTCACACTGCTTGCAGCTGGAATCGAACACGGGTTGACTCAACGTCGGTAGCCCACCTAGAATACCAAGGCCTCCAATGATTTACACAAAAATTCACAATGATTCACACACCAATTCATATTGATTCACAAAATCATTGACTGGGGCACGTCCAGCGAATGGAAGAAAACGCATTCACAGGCAAATACTATATGGTGAACTAACACACGGAAAAAGACAAATCGGCAGAACTAAACTACGATATAGAGATATCTGTAAATCATCTCTGAATGACTTCTCCATCTGTGAAAATGACTGGAAACATCTGGCAAGTGATCGCACATCATGGAGAGCATGTATAAGGAATAGTATAACATCATTTGAGGCTGCTAAGGCAAAACTTAGAAGAGAAAAGACTCGTGAAAAAGGATGGAAAACCCTGTGGATCAGTGGGCTTGACTTGTTCATTCTGTGGCCGTGTGTGTTTGTCAAACATTGGTAGAATTAGCTACGAGAGAAGCTGTTCGACAAAAACAAAACCTAAAAAAATACACAATAACCTCAACTAGACCGTCTGACAAGACGAAAAGGGCCATGTATATACACAATCATTCACAATTATTCATATAACAATGCACAATGATTTGCATATCCATTCACAATTACTCACATAAACAGTCACAGTTATTCACACAGCCATTTACAATTATTCACACATCCATTCACAATTACTCACAGAAACATTCACAGTTATTCACACAGCCATTCACAATTATTCACACAGCCATTCACAATTACTCACAGAAACATTCACAATTATTCACACAGCCATTCACAATTATTCACACAGCCATTCACAATTACTCACAGAAAAATCCACAGTTATTCCCACAGCCATTCACAGTTATTCACACAGCCAATATGGCGACGGAAAATGAGTGGACCAAACCCTGTTGTGACTACATTATCTTTGACCAGGTCACACTCGCTAACTTATGTGTCACATTGAAACGATAGAGCGTTTCTGACTCCAAATATGCGCATACCAAAAAGACTCCTGAGCAAATGACACACGCTTAGAGGCTGCTGGGCCGATAACAAGCCCACAAAAAAGCACAAAAAATAAAATAAAGAGACAAAAGACAGACTATGTGGCTCATACATACCAGCCTCTTGGAGGCAGGAAAAAAACCTCGGGGTAAAGAGTATTATAATTCGTTCACAAATTCGTGCCCACAGAGTTTATTAATTATCTCGGAAATTGTTTGATGAATTTCTGTAATTATTTTTTGTGAAATCTAATTTTTTCACCTACCTTCAGTCTAATTTTTTGCCATACTTTCATGCATTTAGGAAAGATTTTTGCTTATTTGAGGTATATAAAAATATGATTTTCTTTGCTTGTCCTAAATTTTAGGATTTTACAATACCCACATTTGTTGTAATTAACTCACCAATTAAAAAGGCAAATTTCACGTGCACACCACACAATCTTAGCACCGTTTCGCAATCTTAACTTGTAAGACAAAGCCACTCCGAGGTTTTTTTTTTTGGTAGTTTCATTTCCGGTTTCTTGTTAAATTGGTCCATAGGCGTATTTTGACAAAATATTTACTATTAATGAATTTTCTTGCATGTGTGATAATTTGTAAGCTGTTGTGAAGTGACTACTTGATTTTTAAAACCATGAAGAGTTTAAAATGTAAATTCATCACTATGCAAAAGGTAAATGTGTTATTGTACATGCACCTTTCGCAAGGAATCAAAAAGGGGTCGGTTTTATTACGATATTAAAAAACCAGAAAACAGAACACGGGCAGCTCTAAATATAGATAGAAAGTCTTTCAGTCGATAGGATAGGACAGAACTTGACTCTGCAGAGGCGACAGTCAAGCAAGGAAATTTACCTATCTCAATGACGAAGATATGAAATCAAATGAAAAATGTTGCCCTATTGAATGTAATACGAATACGCCTTTTGCTGGCATTGCTAGAAAATTAACATAATTTACAGTAAAATCTCATGTTTAGAGCACGCGGTTTGATCTTCTTCTTCTTTCCTTCCTCATCTGCCTTTCAGCGTCGAGGGGAGATATAATTTGCGGTCTTTTGTTCTGTTCACCTCTGCTGCTGTTATGTTTCCTTGTGCTTCTAATATTCCATCGACCCATCTTTTTCGTGGTCGACCCTTGGGTCTGGTATTCTCACAACGTTTGTTGAAGGCTCGTTGTGTTGTGTTTTGTTCATTCTGCCTTGTCACGTGGCCAAACCATTTTATCTGTTGTTTCCTTATATATTCTATGGCGGGGCTATTCCTAGCTTTTTTCTCAGTTCTTCATTTCTGATCTTATCTCTCAGACTGTTTCCTGTCATTCGTCTAACACATTTCATCTCTGTAGAGGTTATTTTCTTATTGTTCTTGCATCTAGGGTCCAGGTCTGGCATTGGTAGCACAACGTTGGAATGAAGATTGTATTGTATAGTGCTCTTTTTGCCTCCAGAGTTATTTCCTTGTTGGACAATAGTGGTGATAGCTGTCCGATGATTTGACAAGCTTTGTTGCATCTTGATTCTATCTCTGCTGTTTGAGAATTATCGTTTGTCATTAGACTTCCTAGGTATTTGAATTCCTCTACTTGTTTTAGTTGTCTGCCTTCTATAGTTATGTTGATGTTATGTTTATTTTGGTGACATTCATGATTTCTGTTTTGTTGATGTTGATTTTCATGTTGCATTTTGTGCCTGAGCCGTTGCGTTTGTTTAAGTGTTCGTGTAGGTCTTCTATTGTTTCATGTATTAGTGCCTGATCGTCTGCAAATAAAAGCTCGTTGATCTCCTCTGTCTCTGATGGCGGTTTGATATTTTCCTAAAATTATATAACAAAAAACGATTTGTGCAAAATTCAGACTACCTTTGTACTTAAATGTTATCAAATCTGAAGTTCGATGAAAAAAGATAAGATCTCATGAAAAAGAATTACAGAAATTCATGAAACAGTTTCCGAGATAATTGATCAACTCTGTGGGAACAAATTTGTGAACGAACTATAGCAATTGTTTTCTCACGTTGTGCTGTCATCGCGCGGGATATAGACTGACTACGTGTGAATATGCACTTCCATGATTGTATCTATGTCGTAGACGGACGCAGCCTATTGTGCCTTGTTCACAACTTGTGGGTTATATTACAAGATCTCGTTTCAATAGTTTGCGGGAGTCATCGTTTTAATGGATTTAATGTGTTATTTTTATGTTTTCATTAACATTTCTTTGTTTAGAAGAGCCGTGTTTTAAAAAATTGTTAGCACATTATAAATAACACATATATAGAGTAACAAAACAGCACATATATCGAGCCTATTCTGACCTATGAAAGCGAATCATGGACAGTAAACAAACAAATGAAGAGACGATTAGAGGCCACAGAGATGGGATTTCTCAGAAGAATGTTGAAAGTTCCCTGCATAGCTAAAAGGTCAATGAGGAAATTCTCAAGAGGCCAACACAAAAAGGGCATCAGAAAGAAACAATCAACATTTTCGGGCACACCATGCGAAGAGGAAAGTTGGAATACTTGGTTACAACTGGCAAAATACAGGGAAAGAGATATCGCGGAAGACAAAGAGAGAATATGTTAGATAGTTTGGTGTCATGACATGGAAAACAGTCAACAACAGCATTGATACGATGCACTGTAGATAGACAATTGTAGATGGACACCATTGCCAGGATGGCATACGCGGATGATCACAACAGAACATATCGTTGTTAAATTATCTACTAAGCATTCTTTGTTTAGCCTACTGTATCACGTGACCTCAGGTAGTATGACGTTAGGACACAACTGTTTATTTTCATTACAATTTGGCATTTAAGTTCCAATCTTAGAAATTTACCAGCTCTGGATATGCCCTGATCATATTACATTCCCAGCAGCGATAGCTCAGTGGCTAGTGAACTGAACACCACTATACATCACTTGGCGTGACGGGGGTACTTTACTTTATTACACTCCACTCATTATTAAAACTGATGTATTATAGTAAAAGTAAAAAAAGTAAAGTACCCCCGTCAGGCCAAGTAGCGTATAGGGAATATGGTGTTAGTGACCATAAATTTTGCATACCTTTTCCTTAAATTTCCCAGAAAAAAAAATCCGGTACCCATTAAAGGCTGGGTGAACCGGACGCCGTCGGTTGGGATCGAACCCTACCTCTTGTCCTTTGTAGTCCAGTTCACTAACCACTGAGCTATCGCTGCTCCCAATAGATTGTAGGGAAGTGGTTTAAGTTTGTGACACCACACACGAACCGTAACATTTCTAGCCCATCTTTATGTGTGCATGATGTTTTAGCTGGCAATGCGTGTTATGAAAAGACCAAAGATTTGCAAATTTGAGAGTTTCAGGAGATGCAATATTCAATTTTTAATCTACCTAGCTATTTATTGTGTCAGGTCAGGTAATTTTACCTGCTACTGTATGCAGTAAACAGTAAAACCTGTGGCTGCCCTGCTGCCTTGCAGGTAAGCTCGGGAGAGTAAAAGGCTAAGGGAGGGTACCCCGAAGTAAAACAACCCCACTGCCTTGTGGGTGAGACTTTTTAGTCAAAGGCTAGTGGAGCCAACCGTAAACAAACTGACGGAAGGCAACAGAAAACCACCGTCGTCATTTCTTTGTACAATCATGCAATCATCATTTTTTTTGCCATGTAATGAGAAGAGAACAGCTGGAGTATATTGTAACAACTGGAAAAATTGAGGGACGAAGAGATAGAGGGAAGCAAAGAGAAAAAAAATAACAGACAGCTTAAGAGAATGGCTTGGCAGAAGGTCAACAACAGAAATAATAAATAGCTGTCGAGATCGAAATTGTGGAGAGACATGATCACCTACGCCAGTAGGCACGGTACTTGATGATGATGATGGTCTATTTATTGACCTTTAAAGTTGTAGCCGGCCTATAGGGCTTAGACCAAGATACTCTTTCTCTTATCTACATTTTTATTCTAGCAGCTTTTAATCCTTGTAAAGATCTTTTATCAAATCTCGCCATCTGTCTCTATTCTGTGCACACATCTCATTGAGGGAGCCGATTCCTGCTGCTCTTGCCTCTCTGATCAATGTTCTTCTCAGTGACTCTCTGGGTCGGCCTCTTTTCCTCCTACGTATCATTGTTAATACAAATGTGCTTACGTTTTAAGATATAGCTTCTTCTAAACACTTTGAATGTGTAACAGAAGAAGGATGTGTATTTTATCATCTCGGAGTGACGCAGATGAGCACATTAACTAAAGTAGCTGTGACAAACTACTGTGAGGAACACAAATGGAAAACCAAGAAGAGCAAAGGAAAAGTGGGATTAGATATAATTAAAAAAACAACTTGCGTGTTTCAACTTTGTGAACAAGACGATAGGGTGTTTCAGTTTTGTGAACAAGGCAATAGGGTGTTTCAACTTTGTGAACAAGACAATAGGGTGTTTCAACTTTGTGAACAAGACAAAAGGGTGTTTCAGTTTTGTGAACAAGATAGTAAAGTTTTTAAGCTCTGTGACCAAGACAAAACCAAGGAACCAACATTTCGACCGAACAGTTTTCGGTCTTTAGTCTCATCCCATTTTTAAGAAATGTGTTTTATGTTTTGTTTATTTTCGCCCCAGCTGAAGACTTTTTCGGTAAAAATGTCGGTTCTTTGTTTTGGTTTTATGTTGTCCGTAAATGACTGTTATCAGCCTTTTATATGGCCATATACAAACTTCCATTGCTCTGGGAAAGATCTTTAACTCTTTCCGTACGGTGGCTCTTTATCAATGCAAGGGAAGAGATCTCAGAAACCAATTTTTTCATGGTTTTAAGAATCAATCTACATATTTATCTAACATATAACATATTATATATTAAGTTTTATATAACTGAACAAGGTATTAGATTTCACCAATACCAAGATGATACAAGACATGTAAAAAGAATATGGTTTGATGACGGTTCAGACTAATCAAATTGAGAGTGACGCACTGTGCGGCGTAACGTACGGAGATAGTTAAAATGGATGTCAAGGACATTGCCAGGGTTTTGAGAGAACACCTCTCACAGGTGGATGACAACGAAGTGGAGGTAACCCACATCTCAAGGACGTGGAACGTTGAGACACGAGGGCAGGAGGGAAGGAGAAGCAGGAATGGCATCCTCTGCGGTAAAGAAGGCAACACTCATCAAGGGAGGACAGGAACCATCTGTAGACGAGCACTTCGATGGTTGCTGGAACGGGCCCCGATGGCGCCAGACTAAAAAACTAAACTACCAGAGCTAAACAGAAATGAAGAAAAGAAGAAGAAGTTGAAGGGGAAAAAGAAGATATTTTAAACTGTAATGAATTGTTGAAGAATATATATGGCAAAAAGTAATTTTAATGCCAGGAAAAATATACTAACAACAAAACAAATAACACCAGGGCTGAAACTAAGAATGGCAAAATGTTACATCTTCTCAATATTCCTGTATGGTGCAGAAACATGGACATTAGACAAGAAAACATAACAGAAAATTGTAGCCTTTGAAATGTGGATATATAGAAGAATTGGTAGAATTGAATGAAAAGAAAAGAAAACAAACGATGAAGTTTTAAAAAAACTAAAAATAAAAAGAGAACTACTAAACACAATTAGAACAAGACAAATGAAATTTTTGGGGCATGTTAAAAGACACAACAGCCTACTAAAAGTAATATTGGAAGGGAAAATACAAGGTAAAAGAGGCGGAGGCAGACCAAGACCAACATGGACGAGTAACATCAAAAGATGGACAAGTCGATATATGACAACCTGCACCATCAAAGCAAGAAACAGAGTGGAATGGCGATCCATGGTAGCCAACCTTCGATGCGGAGACGGCACCCGATGATGATGATGAATGAATTGTTCCGGTAATTTCACAACGACTGTTTTCAAAGTTATTTTTTCTTTCAAATTTCAATTTGTTTGTTATAAAAAAGTGGTAGCTGACTACGCCGCTATTATAAAAGGAGATTACAGCTTATGTGGCAGATACCAACGGAGATTGCAACTTATGTGGCAGATACCAAAGGAGATTACAAATTAACTCGCAATTACAAATGGGGAACCAAGTCATTTTGACTTCATACAAAGGATCGCGATTCTGTCAGGACACGTAGGTGTGTAAGAGATAGTAAGTGTGCTGGCAGACTTGCCAGTTTGGCTGACATTGAGTGCTGAGGGACAATTCAGATCGGTACGACATTCAGAATACTTTCCGTGGACGCTTGACTACAAAACGACAACTAAAACAAACAAAAAATACCCTAAATCCACAACCATGAACAGACTTCCTGGGCTCCATGTCAAGGTGGGAGTGCTACGCAGAAATCCAAAGAAAAACTTGTCAACCAACACAACATCGGTGTCGTTAGTCGCTACACGTTAAGAGATATACTTCAGAGAAGATCTCAGCAAGATTGGACTTGTCCGATGTGTAATGAGAATGACCTGTGGACTGAAACAAAACGACACGGCAATCAACACGCGTTACAAAAACAACACATGGCAATAGTGTTCTCGAAAAGAAAACAAACAAGACGATTAGAAGGAATAATAGAAACAAGAGGAAAGGTAACAATATAAATTGTAACCAAAGACGGCATTCTATATCACAGCTCGACGCTGAAATATGAATGGGGGAAAGAAGACAACGAAGAAGGAGGAGGAGAGGGAGAAGAAGAATAGGAATATGCAGAATGAGGCGGAAAGGGAGAAGAAGAATATGTAGAATGAGGAGGAAAAGGAGAAGATTATGCAGAATGAGGCGGAAAAGGAGAAGAATAATAATAATAATATGCAGAATGAGGCGGAAAAGGAGAAGATTATGCAGAATGAGGCGGAAGAGGAGAAGATTATGCAGAATGAGGCGGAAGAGGAGAAGATTATGCAGAATGAGGCGGAAAAGGAGAATAATAATAATAATAATATGCAGAATGAGGCGGAAAAGGAGAAGATTGTGCAGAATGAGGCGGAAAGGGAGAAGAATAAGAAGAAGAATATGCAGAATGAGGCGGAAAGGGAGAAGAATAAGAAGAATAATATGCAGAATGAGGCGGAAAAGGAGAAGATTATGCAGAATGAGGCGGAAAAGGAGAAGATTATGCAGAATGAGGCGGAAAAGGAGAAGATTATGCAGAATGAGGCGGAAAAGGAGAAGATTATGCAGAATGAGGCGGAAAAAGGAGAAGATTATGCAGAATGAGGCGGAAAAGAGAAGAATAAGAAGAAGAATAAGAATAAGAATATGCAGAATGAGGCGGAAAAGGAGAAGAATAAGAAGAATAATATGCAGAATGAGGCGGAAAAGGAGAAGATTATGCAGAATGAGGCGGAAAAGGAGAAGAATAAGAAGAATAAGAATAATAATATGCAGAATGAGGCGGAAAAGGAGAAGAATAAGAATAATAATATGCAGAATGAGGCGGAAAAGGAGAAGAATATGCAGAATGAGGCGGAAAAGGAGAAGATTATGCAGAATGAGGCGGAAAAGGAGAAGATTATGCAGAATGAGGCGGAAAAGGAGAAGAATAAGAAGAAGAATATGCAGAATGAGGCGGAAAAGGAGAAGAATAAGAAAAAAATAAAGAAGACGGAGGAGAATAAATGGAAGAAAGGAAACGGTTGATACGTCTGGACGCCATTTTGAGGTCTCAAAGCAGATCACAAATGATCAAAATCATAGGCGGAGCTGCACACACCACCAATGGAACTCTACCAACACCAAACCTCATCTGTAGAACTCTACCAAACCCACACCCCACATTTAAGACTCCACAAACCCCACACTCCACCCTTAGAACTCTACCAACCCCACACCCCACCTTTAGAACTCCACCAACCAAAATGGAACAATATTGAAACAGGTAAATAAATTTAAATAAGTAGGAACGATGTTGTTCTCAGATGGTAGATGTACAACAGAGGTGAGATGGTAGATGTACAACAGAGGTGAGATGGTAGATGTACAACAGAGGTGAGATGGTAGATGTACAACAGAGGTGAGATGGTAGATGTACAACAGAGGTGAGATGGTAGATGTACAACAGAGATGAGATGGTAGATGTACAACAGAGGTGAGATGGTAGATGTACAACAGAGGTGAGATGGTAGATGTACAACAGAGGTGAGATGGTAGATGTACAACAGAGGTGAGATGGTAGATGTACAACAGAGGTGAGATGGTAGATGTACAACAGAGGTGAGATGCAGAATGGATCAGACAAAAGCAGCTTTCCAAAAAATGAGGAGGATACTGTGCAATCCATTTTTGACAATAGAGACAAGAAAAATAGTTCTTAAATGTTATGTAGAGCCAGTCTTAACATATAGATATGAATCACTTGGACAACAGACAAGAAAATCACCGGAGTCTGTAGAAATGTGACGTTACAGAAGAATGTTGTGAATACCATGAACAGCTAAGAAGAGTAATGAAAACGTTCTGAAAGAGGCCAAAGCAAAAATAGAGCTAATTTCCAATATTAGAAATAAACAATCATCATTTTTTGGCCATGTAATGAGAAGACCAGCTGGAATATATTGTAACAACTGGGAAAATTGAGGGATGAAGATAAGGTTGATAAGCACAGAGAAATGATACCAGACAGCTTAAGAGAATGACTTGGCAGAAGGTCAAATGATAAATAACTGTCGTGATCGAAAGTTGTGGAGAGACATGATCACCTAGGCCAGCAAGCATTGTACTTTATGATGATGATGAAACTTGAAAGATCTTTGTACTGAACGCTATACAACTGGTCTAAGAGGCCTCTAACAAATACTCAAATGCTCTTAAGATACAAGATACAACAAATCTTGTCAAATCATTGGACAGCTATCACCACTTTTGTCCAACAAGGAAACAACTCTAGAGGCAAAACGGGCACTGTACAATACAATCTTCAACCCAACGTTGTACTACCAATGCCAGACCTAGACCCTAGATGCAAGAATAATAAGCAAAATAACCTCTACAGAGATGAAATGCATTAGGCGAATGACAGGAAACAGTCTGAGATATAAGATCAGAAATGAAGAACTAAGAAAAAAGCTAGGAATAGCCCCCGCCACATAATATATAAAGAAACAACAGATAAAATGGTTTGGCCACGTGACACGGCAGAAAGATCAAAACACAACACAACGGGCCCTCAATAAACGTTGCGAGAATACCAGACCCAAGGGTCGACCACGAAAAAGATGGATCGACAGAATATTAGAATCACTAGGAAACATAACAGCAGCAGAGGCGAACAGAAGAGCAAATTATATCTCCCCTCGACGCTGAAAGGCAGATGAGGAAGGAAAGAAGAGGAAGAAGCTTTTAAGTTGAAACATATTCTATAATTTACAGACTACGCTAGTCGGTGATATAAATATCAAAATAAAAAGTAATTCATCATCATCAAGTACCGGGCCTGCTGGCGTAGGTGATCATGTTTCTCCACATCTTTCGATCTCAACAGTTATTTATCATTTCTGTCGTTGACCTTCTGCCAAGCCATTCTCTTAAGCTGTCTGGTATCTTTTCTCTTTGCTTCCCTCTATCGCTTCGTCCCTCAATTTTCCCAGTTGTTACAATATATTCCAGTTGTTCTCTTCTCATTACATGGCCAACAAATGATGATTGTTTCTTCCTAATATTGGAAATTAGCTCTCTTTTTGCTTTGGCCTCTTTCAGAACGTTTTCATTACTCTTCTTAGCTGTCCATGGTATTCTCAACATTCTTCTATAAAACCACATTTCTACAGACTCCAGTGATTTTCTTGTCTCCTGCTCCTATTGTCCATGATTCGCATCCATATGTTAAGACTGGCTCTACATAATATTTAAGAACTCTTTTTCTTGTTTCTATTGTCAAAAATGGATTGCATAGTATCTTCCTTATTTTTTGGAAAGCTGCTTTTGCCTGAGCCATTCTGCATCTCACCTCTTTTGTACATCTACTATCTGAGGTTAACAAACTTACCAAATATTTAAATTCATTTATCTGTTTTACCACATAAAAATACGAAGCACAAAAACGTCATTCTTAGTGCTCGTGATTGATAGTTCTAATCTAAAATATCGATAAATTACCCATGACCTGCTAACCATTTTGGGAAAATGTTAAAAATGTGTTGTCTTGCGCGTAATTACTGATATAATATAAGCTAAGTCATGGAGTTTGTTGATTGTATAGTCCCCTGGATGTTGTAGACGCGTTGCTGGTAGAGCGCCATTTTCTGGAAGGCATGAACAGTTGAACCAGATCGGTGCTATTTGGTGCGGGTAGACTGAAGCACACAGTCGCGTCGTGTGATATCAACGTTATAGAAGGTTAGGGTTAGGGTTAGGGCTAGGGTTAGGGTTAGGGTTAGGGCTAGGGCTAGGGTTAGGGTTAGGGCTAGGGTTAGGGTTAGGGTTAGGGCTAGGGCTAGGGTTAGGGTTAGGGCTAGGGTTAGAGTTAGGGATAGGGTTAGGTTTAGGGTTAGGGTTAGGGTTAGGGATAGGGCTAGGGCTAGGGCTAGGGTTAGGGTTAGGGCTAGGGTTAGAGTTAGGGATAGGGTTAGGTTTAGGGTTAGGGTTAGGGTTAGGGATAGGGCTAGGGTTAGGGATAGGGTTAGGGTTAGGGCTAGGGCTAGGGCTAGGGCTAGGGCTAGGGCTAGGGCTAGGGCTATAATACGCTTGGTTAGGGTTAGAGGTCAAAGCTGGCAAACGAAAAAAATATAATGATTTATTATGCAATATAACAACGTTGGGGGAGCCGCGATAGCTCAGTGGTTAGTGAACTGGACTACAAAGGACAAGAGGCCGGGTTCGATGTTATTCGTCCACGTTAGTCTTGGTCTGCTTCACCTCTTTTACTTTGTATTTTCCATTCCAAGATTACTTTTTGTAGGCTGTTGTGTCTTTTAACATGGCCCAAAAAATTGCATTTGTCTTGTTTGATTTGCATTTAGTAGTTCTCTTTTCATTTTCAGTTATTTTAAGACTTCATCATTTGTTTTCTTTTTTTTTCCATCCAGTTTGACATATTCTTCTATAAATCCACATTTCAAAGGCTTCAATTTTCTGTTCTGTTTGATTGTCCAATGTCCATGTTTCTGCACCATACAGGAATGTTGAGAAGATATAACATTTTGCTATTCTTAGTTTTAGCCCTGGTATTATTTGTTTTGATGTTAGTATATTTTTCATGACATTAAAATTACTGTTTGCCATACCTATTCTTTTGTTTATTTCAGTTGTACATTTTCCAAGGCTTAAAATCACTTACACATCATTTAAATGAGTAGCCAGTATTATTTGGCAAGGAATGGCAGCGAGAGAAGGACATGGTTACACAGAGCCATCGAAAGATTCACGAAGACCTAAAAGGAAATTCCTGATAAATCTCCAACTAGCGTGACGTATTCAACTTTGTGGGGGGGGGGCAACGTCAGCCGTCTATAGCTCCTATAGCTGAAACGTCACGCTGGTTGAAGGGTTTTCCGCTTTTATTTTCTGCCACGGGCCTATGTAAGCCTATAGATGGTTGTGAGCCACCCCCACCACATGAAGCTAAAGTTTAGTACAATGACGTCACTAACACTTCATTATCCAAATGCAATTCCTATGTGGCTACTTTTACATCTACCTTTATGTCTAGTCTTATTTTGATCTACTTTGTCACCTTCACGCACGTTTGGCTAGTAAAAAAAAAAACAAATCTGCCACAATGAGTCCCCGTGGGCTTCTGAAAGCAGCCAACCAGGCATAATTTAAAATGACTCTTCCTAATGATCAAAACAAAATAGTTAAACTTGTATACTTAGTTTAGTTATAATGGGATGTGCATGTTTGTTAGAAACTAGATAACGAATAACAAGCGGTTCTATCTACCGAAAAGAAAGAAAGAAAACCTTAATTGAACCAGGGGTGTATCTTTCGTTATTTAGATAGATGGACGTTAAGGGTGATAGAACGTCATAGCTGTTGACTTTTACTTAGAAGCCATTTGACACAACCATCTTTAATTATAGCATCAGCTACACACGTCATTTTCTATTCCTTTGTTTGAACCTTTTATTTGGACATACGATAGACGGTAGACAATTAAAACAAATGGATGAATTTAAATGTCTAGTTGAGGAGAGACATGATCATCTACGCCAGCAGGTATGGTACTTGATGATGATGACTTATGACTCGAAAACACTTTCTCTATCACTGCACCAGCTTGCCCTGAAGTGCGCAAGACAACCAGCGTCTGCGCGTAGTGAAGACTGCCTCTATACACCAGATCTGGCTGGCTGTTCCCCTCTGCTCATCGGTTTTACTGTTCAGAACCGTCGCTCAGAGGGGTTCAGCTATACTTCTCATTGGTTAGTTAGAAACATGCAAACGTGTCTCCCCCTCCATTCTTTAGTCTCACAGGAATACAGTAAAAAGCTCCCACAATCAAGTCTCCTTACTTCCAGAGCTATCCATGTTTAGCATCCTTGATCTATTTCTACCTCAACCAGTGAAGTCTCTACCTAATGTCTGCTCAGGACAGACGGACAGTGCAATTCCCCCCCCCCCCCCACACCACATAATCTAGGTCCTATATACAACTCCATTCTGTTACACATGCAATGTTCTGCAAAGGACATGCGACCTGATTTAGTCTATTAGTATCTAAAAATAACATCTCCCCAACACGTCATTTTCTATTCTTGTCTGTCTAACCTTTCACCGGGGTCATAGGCCATCAAAGAGAGCTCTCCAATCATTTCTCTCCATTTCTTTCTCCTATAATCGTTTCTAATTTTATCTTTGTGGTCCCAGAAGGCTTCATGTTTTCCTAAGTTTCATTGCTTCCCCATTCCCTTCTGGTTCCAAATGAGAGCTTGTCTAGTAAATATTGCAATTGATTTCCAGAGTGTTTATCCTTTCCACCGTATAGTTCATGCCCTTTCTTCAGAGGTGGCCTCCATGTGAACTCTGCCACCAACTTTGCCAGTCAAATGGTGTCGTTACATACGCTGTTGCGAGTGCGATCATATATATATGGCTTGGCAAACATGGAGGTCATGACTTGCACAGGCCTCTCGAATATCTACACGCTGCACAAACAACGTAGGTTACGCTGGCTTGGCCATGTACACCGTATGAAAGATGGCTGTATACCAAAAGATATACTCTACGGACAACTGGCAGATGGTAAAAGAATTAGAGGACGCTTAAAACTTCGATTTGTAGATGTGTGTAAACGCGACATGAAGACTCTGAACATAAACCCTGCAGCATGGGAAGACATAGCTGCAGACCGCAATCTCTGGAAACACACTCTAAAGGTTCACCTCAACCAAGAAGCAGACAGATTCATAGAGAAAGAGGACACACGACGAAAAAAAAAAAAGAAAATAAGAAAAAAACATTTCTAGGGGCGCTGAAAAATCCATAGTCAACTATGACTG
The DNA here is from genome assembly GCA_032433765.1 of Megaustenia siamemsis. Classification (NCBI taxonomy): domain Eukaryota; kingdom Metazoa; phylum Mollusca; class Gastropoda; order Stylommatophora; family Ariophantidae; genus Megaustenia; species Megaustenia siamemsis. The sequence goes on from JAVIAB010000041.1 coordinate 29,032,984, forward strand.
ACGGATACTACTATATGTATGGCTTGGCAGAAGGTCAACAACAGAAATGCTAAATAACTGTCGAGATCGAAAGTTGTGGAGACATAATGATCACCTACGACAGCAGACATGGTACTTGATGATGATGTTGATGATTATATCGTGCTCGAATTTTGTTCATTAATTATGTCTCAAGTCTCAGTTGCTTCAGAACTTATATGTTTGTTTTCCTTTCTATATTAAAAAAAAAAAACATTGCAGAGATTGTGTTCTCCTTTCTGTTATCAGTTCAATTGTCCACTTTTCTAATCCACAAAACAGTATTGGATAAACATAACATTTCACTTATATTATTTAGATTTTAAAAAGTATGTAATCAACATCGGTGCAAAGACGCTGGTGGATTCTTAAAACAAAAGTGAACTTATTCAATGTCCTCCCAAGTGAACTCATTCTATGTCCTCCCAAGTGAACTTATTCAATGTCCTCCCAAGTGAACTCATTCAATGTCCTCCCAAGTGAACTCATTCAATGTCCTCCCAAGTGAACTCATTCTATGTCCTCCCAAGTGAACTTATTCAATGTCCTCCCAAGTGAACTCATTCTATGTCCTCCCAAGTGAACTCATTCTATGTCCTCCCAAGTGAACTCATTCAATGTCCTCCCAAGTAAACTTATTCATTGTCCTCCCAAGTGAACTCATTCAATGTCCTCCCAAGTGAACTATTCATTGTCCTCCCAAGTGAACTCATTCTTGTCCTCCCAAGTGAACTCATTCAATGTCCTCCCAAGTGAACTCATTCTATGTCCTCCCAAGTGAACTCATTCATTGTCCTCCCAAGTGAACTCATTCATTGTCCTCCCAAGTGAACTCATTCATTGTCCTCCCAAGTGAACTCATTCATTGTCCTCCCAAGTGAACTCATTCATTGTCCTCCCAAGTGAACTCATTCATTGTCCTCCCAAGTGAACTCATTCATTGTCCTCCCAAGTGAACTCATTCATTGTCCTCCCAAGTGGACTCATTCAATGTCCTCACAAGTGAACTCATTCAATGTCCTCCCAATTTTCACTTTTACAGGAGCGAACCAGTACCACCCCTAGAACCACAGCTGGGCCGACTCTGAAACCAAACATGTGTCGTACAGCTGTTAACGTGGACACAAAGTTAACTCTTAACTCCTAATTATTGTATTGCTTAAGAGTTATCAACCTCGAAATTGCTCAGCACATAATGTCATGAGTTTCAATCAATTTTGTCCCAAATCAAAACTCATCTAATGATAAATCAAATTAGTGAGTGCTCTACAACCTGATAATACTGTCCATGAAACATAACAATACGGGTTAATGAGGAATTATATTGTTTGAACATAATACTTCACAAACGTCAAGAGAGCGGGTCTAAAACAAAGTTAACTCTTTGCTTTCCAGTAACGCTCACACCGAAGCATTTCTTGTGCATTTCCCTTCCCAAAAACGCTCTCTCCGGCTTTTGCGAATCGGGTTTAAAAAAAAAAAATATACAAATCAAAGTCAGATAATTCAGTTTAAACCAGCAAAATAACCAGATAGGGAAGAGTTAATATGCCAAACGTGAATACTTTTATCTGTCAGAGGCAGCTGCTATAGCACACACAAATGTTTGCCGTTCTTAAAAAGAAACAATCTTCATCTGAACGTTATGCTACCAATGACTACCTAGACTCAAGAAGAACATAAAGAAAGGTAACAACTACAGAAAAGAAATGTGTTAGACGAATGACAGAAAACAAACTGGGAGATAAGATTAGAAGTGAAGAACTGAGAAAGAAAGGAATAACTTGCGTCAGTTGTCACTTAAAGAAAGAACACATTTAATGATTTGGCCACGTGATAAGACAGAAAGAGCCATCAATAAACGTTGCAAGAACACCAGACTCAAGGGCTGCCCACGAAAAAAGTTGGATTAATGGAATATTTAAAAAAAAATTATGAAGAAACACTAGGAAACATAACATCAGAAACACTAGGAAACATAACAACAGAAACACAAGGAAACATAACAACAGAAACACTAGGAAACATAACAGCAGAAACACTAGGAAACATAACATCAGAAACACTAGGAAACATAACAGCAGAAACACTAGGAAACATAACAACAGAAATACTAGGAAACATAACAGCAGAAATACTAGGAAACATAGCAGCAGAAACACTAGGAAACATAACAACAGAAACACTAGGAAACATAACAACAGAAACACTAAGAATGATAACAGAAGGGATACAAGAGCACGTTCCCGCAATCTCTCTCCTCGTCGCTGAAAGACAAATGAGAAAGGAAAGAAGAAGAATAGAAGAAGACAAAGAGGAGGAAGAAGTAAAAAATAAATAAATGCGCACACAGGAATAATAATATTAAAAATAGAGCTGGAGAAAAGTCAAGACCCGGAAGTACAAAAATAAAACATTGGAAGCAACCATTGAGTTATATAAAAATAGATGAGTCAGGGTCCCGAAGAAAATAAAAATATATACATTTGACAGAAACAAATCATGTTGTTTCAAAATAAAATACTCGTTACAGTATGCGCTGTGCGGACCTGTTAGCGAACCCGCCATTAGCCTATGACTGATAGACTCAATTTTGGGAAGGGTCTAATGAGAGTCATCGTGGCGATTTAGTTAAGTGAGGCAATTAGCACACCGTTTGAGTTTCCCGACGATAAACTTGACCTTTGTGTTAAAGAGTGGTTTCCAAACTGTTTGGTTGAGGGGGCCCATCCCAAGCTGACCTTACGTGCAGTTTTGAGTTATTTGTGGGTTATCATCAATGCTTACCGAACATGTGTATATGTACTTCTGTGTTGGTTGATAAGTCTTCTTCTGTGTTGGTTGATACGTCGTCTTCTGTGTTGGTTGATAAGTCTTCTTCTGTGCTGGTTGATACGTCGTCTTCTGTGTTGGTTGATACGTCGTCTTCTGTGTTGGTTGATAAGTCTTCTTCTGTGTTGGTTGATAAGTCTTCTTCTGTGTTGGTTGATAAGTCTTCTTCTGTGTTGGTTGATAAGTCTTCTTCTGTGTTGGTTCATACGTCGTCTTCTGTGTTGGTTGATACGTCGTCTTCTGTGTTGGTTGATACGTCGTCTTCTGTGTTGGTTGATACGTCGTCTTCTGTGTTGGTTGATACGTCGTCTTCTGTGTTGGTTGATACGTCGTCTTCTGTGTTGGTTGATACGTCGTCTTCTGTGTTGGTTGATACGTCGTCTTCTGTGTTGGTTGATACGTCGTCTTCTGTGTTGGTTGATACGTCTTCTTCTGTGTTGGTTGATAAGTCTTCTTCTATGTTGGTTGATACGTCGTCTTCTGTGTTGGTTGATACGTCTTCTTCTGTGTTGGTTGATAAGTCTTCTTCTGTGTTGGTTGATAAGTCTTCTTCTTCTGTGTTGGTTGATAAGTCTTCTTCTGTGTTGGTTGATAAGTCTTCTTCTGTGTTGGTTGATAAGTCTTCTTCTGTGTTGGTTGATAAGTCTTCTTCTGTGTTGGTTGATAAGTCTTCTTCTGTGTTGGTTGATAAGTCTTCTTCTGTGTTGGTTGATAAGTCTTCTTCTGTGTTGGTTGATAAGTCTTCTTCTGTGTTGGTTGATAAGTCTTCTTCTTCTGTGTTGGTTGATAAGTCTTCTTCTGTGTTGGTTGATAAGTCTTCTTCTGTGTTGGTTGATAAGTTTTCTTCTTCTGTGTTGGTTGATAAGTCTTCTTCTTCTGTGTTGGTTGATAAGTCTTCTTCTGTGTTGGTTGAAAAGTCTTCTTCTGTGTTGGTTGATAAGTCTTCTTCTTCTATGTTGGTCGATAAGTCTTCTTCTTCTGTGTTGGTTGATAAGTCTTCTTCTGTGTTGGTTGAAAAGTCTTCTTCTGTGTTGGTTTATAAGTCTTCTTCTGTGTTGATTGATAAGTCTTCTTCTGTGTTGGTTGATAAGTCTTCTTCTGTGTTGGTCGATAAGTCTTCTTCTGTGTTGGTTGATAAGTCTTCTTCTTCTGTGTTGGTTGATAAGTTTTCTTCTGTGTTGGTTGATAAGTCTTCTTCTGTGTTGGTTGATAAGTCTTCTTCTTCTGTGTTGATTGATAAGTCTTCTTCTGTGTTGGTTGATAAGTCTTCTTCTTCTGTGTTGGTTGAAAAGTCTTCTTCTGTGTTGGTTGATAAGTCTTCTTCTGTGTTGGTTGATAAGTCTTCTTCTGTGTTGGTTGATAAGTCTTCTTCTGTGTTGGTTGATACGTCTTCTTCTGTGTTGGTTGATAAGTCTTCTTCTTCTGTGTTGGTTGATAAGTCTTCTTCTTCTGTGTTGGTTAAAAAGTCTTCTTCTTCTGTGTTGGTTGATAAGTCTTTTTCTTCTGTGTTGGTTGATAAGTCTTATTCTGTGTTGGTTGATAAGTCTTCTTCTGTGTTGGTTCATGCGTCGTCTTCTGTGTTGGTTGATAAGTCTTCTTCTGTGTTGGTTGATAAGTCTTCTTCTTCTGTGTTGGTTGATAAGTCTTCTTCTTCTGTGTTGGTTGATAAGGCTTCTTCTTCTGTGTTGGTTGATAAGTCTTCTTTTCTGTGTTGGTTGATAAGTCTTCTTCTGTGTTGGTTGAAAAGTCTTCTTCTTCTGTGTTGGTTGATAAGTCTTCTTCTTCTGTGTTGGTTGATAAGTCTTCTTCTTCTGTGTTGGTTGATAAGTCTTCTTCTGTGTTGGTTGATAAGTCTTCTTCTGTGTTGGTTGATAAGTCTTCTTCTGTGTTGGTTGATAAGTCTTCTTCTGTGTTGGTTGATAAGTCTTCTTCTGTGTCGGTTGATAAGTCTTCTTCTTCTGTGTTGGTTGATAAGTCTTCTTCTGTGTTGGTTGATAAGTCTTCTTCTGTGTTGGTTGATAAGTCTTCTTCTGTGTTGGTTGATAAGTCTTCTTCTGTGTTGGTTGATAAGTCTTCTTCTTCTGTGTTGGTTGATAAGTCTTCTTCTGTGTTGGTTGATAAGTCTTCTTCTGTGTTGGTTGATAAGTTTTCTTCTACCGTGTTGGTTGATAAGTCTTCTTCTTCTGTGTTGGTTGATAAGTCTTCTTCTGTGTTGGTTGATAAGTCTTCTTCTATGTTGGTTGATAAGTCTTCTTCTTCTGTGTTGGTCGATAAGTCTTCTTCTTCTGTGTTGGTTGATAAGTCTTCTTCTGTGTTGGTTGAAAAGTCTTCTTCTGTGTTGGTTTATAAGTCTTCTTCTGTGTTGGTTAATAAGTCTTCTTCTGTGTTGGTTGATAAGTCTTCTTCTTCTGTGTTGGTTGATAAGTCTTCTTCTTCTGTGTTGGTTGATAAGTCTTCTTCTTCTGTGTTGGTTAAAAAGCCTTCTTCTGTGTTGGTTGATAAGTCTTCTTCTGTGTTGGTTGATAAGTCTTCTTCTGTGTTGGTTGATACGTCTTCTTCTGTGTTGGTTGATAAGTCTTCTTCTGTGTTGGTTGATAAGTCTTCTTCTGTGTTGGTTGAAAAGTCTTCTTCTTCTGTGTTGGTTGATAAGTCTTCTTCTTCTGTGTTGGTTGATAAGTCTTCTTCTGTGTTGGTTGAAAAGTCTTCTTCTTCTGTGTTGGTTGATAAGTCTTCTTCTTCTGTGTTGGTTGATAAGTCTTCTTCTGTGTTGGTTGATAAGTCTTCTTCTGTGTTGGTTGATACGTCTTCTTCTGTGTTGGTTGATAAGTCTTCTTCTGTGTTGGTTGATAAGTCTTCTTCTTCTGTGTTGGTTGAAAAGTCTTCTTCTTCTGTGTTGGTTGATAAGTCTTCTTCTTCTGTGTTGGTTGATAAGTCTTATTCTGTGTTGGTTGATAAGTCTTCTTCTGTGTTGGTTCATACGTCGTCTTCTGTGTTGGTTGATAAGTCTTCTTCTTCTGTGTTGGTTGATAAGTCTTCTTCTTCTGTGTTGGTTAAAAAGTCTTCTTCTTCTGTGTTGGTTGATAAGTCTTTTTCTTCTGTGTTGGTTGATAAGTCTTATTCTGTGTTGGTTGATAAGTCTTCTTCTTCTGTGTTGGTTGATAAGTCTTCTTCTTCTGTGTTGGTTGATAAGTCTTCTTCTTCTGTGTTGGTTGATAAGTCTTCTTCTGTGTTGGTTGAAAAGTCTTCTTCTTCTGTGTTGGTTGATAAGTCTTCTTCTTCTGTGTTGGTTGATAAGTCTTCTTCTTCTGTGTGGTTGATAAGTCTTCTTCTGTGTTGGTTGATAAGTCTTCTTCTGTGTTGGTTGATAAGTCTTCTTCTGTGTTGGTTGATAAGTCTTCTTCTTCTGTGTTGGTTGATAAGTCTTCTTCTGTGTTGGTTGATAAGTCTTCTTCTGTGTTGGTTGATAAGTCTTCTTCTGTGTTGGTTGATAAGTCTTCTTCTTCTGTGTTGGTTGATAAGTCTTCTTCTGTGTTGGTTGATAAGTCTTCTTCTGTGTTGGTTGATAAGTCTTCTTCTGTGTTGGTTGATAAGTCTTCTTCTGTGTTGGTTGATAAGTCTTCTTCTTCTGTGTTGGTTGATAAGTCTTCTTCTGTGTTGGTTGATAAGTCTTCTTCTGTGTTGGTTGATAAGTTTTCTTCTACCGTGTTGGTTGATAAGTCTTCTTCTTCTGTGTTGGTTGATAAGTCTTCTTCTGTGTTGGTTGATAAGTCTTCTTCTGTGTTGGTTGATAAGTCTTCTTCTTCTGTGTTGGTCGATAAGTCTTCTTCTTCTGTGTTGGTTGATAAGTCTTCTTCTGTGTTGGTTGAAAAGTCTTCTTCTGTGTTGGTTTATAAGTCTTCTTCTGTGTTGGTTAATAAGTCTTCTTCTGTGTTGGTTGATAAGTCTTCTTCTTCTGTGTTGGTTGATAAGTCTTCTTCTTCTGTGTTGGTTGATAAGTCTTCTTCTTCTGTGTTGGTTAAAAAGCCTTCTTCTGTGTTGGTTGATAAGTCTTCTTCTGTGTTGGTTGATAAGTCTTCTTCTGTGTTGGTTGATACGTCTTCTTCTGTGTTGGTTGATAAGTCTTCTTCTGTGTTGGTTGATAAGTCTTCTTCTGTGTTGGTTGAAAAGTCTTCTTCTTCTGTGTTGGTTGATAAGTCTTCTTCTTCTGTGTTGGTTGATAAGTCTTCTTCTGTGTTGGTTGAAAAGTCTTCTTCTTCTGTGTTGGTTGATAAGTCTTCTTCTTCTGTTTTGGTTGATAAGTCTTCTTCTGTGTTGGTTGATAAGTCTTCTTCTGTGTTGGTTGATACGTCTTCTTCTGTGTTGGTTGATAAGTCTTCTTCTTCTGTGTTGGTTGATAAGTCTTCTTCTTCTGTGTTGGTTGAAAAGTCTTCTTCTTCTGTGTTGGTTGATAAGTCTTCTTCTTCTGTGTTGGTTGATAAGTCTTATTCTGTGTTGGTTGATAAGTCTTCTTCTGTGTTGGTTCATACGTCGTCTTCTGTGTTGGTTGATAAGTCTTCTTCTTCTGTGTTGGTTGATAAGTCTTCTTCTTCTGTGTTGGTTGATAAGTCTTCTTCTTCTGTGTTGGTTGATAAGTCTTCTTCTTCTGTGTTGGTTGATAAGTCTTCTTCTTCTGTGTTGGTTGATAAGTCTTCTTCTGTGTTGGTTGAAAAGTCTTCTTCTTCTGTGTTGGTTGATAAGTTTTCTTCTTCTGTGTTGGTTGATACGTCTTCTTCTGTGTTGGTTGATACGTCTTCTTCTGTGTTGGTTGATAAGTCTTCTTCTGTGTTGGTTGATAAGTCTTCTTCTGTGTTGATTGATAAGTCTTCTTCTGTGTTGGTTGATAAGTCTTCTTCTTCTGTGTTGGTTGATAAGTCTTTTTCTGTCTTGGTTGATAAGTCTTTTCTGTGTTGGTTGGTTTAAGTCTTCGTACACGCCCACTAAGTTTCTCGTTTCTGGCTGTGCCCATCTAAATTCATGTCTCTTTCTTCCGAAGGAGAAAAAAACAAAACAGAGATGGGAGAGCAAAAGAGAGTTAAGGACGAGTTTAAATCTCACCGAAGAAGCCGGCGGAGAGTGGTATGCAGCAGATGGGGGTTGAAGTAGTTAATGGGACAAGAGACAGTAGAAAAGGGTGATTAAAGTCAAGATGGGGGTTGAAGTAGTTTATGGGGCAAGAGTCAGTAGGAAAGGATGATTAACATCAAGATGGGGGTTGGAGTAGTTTATGGGACAAGAGACAGTAGGAAAGGGTGATTAACATCAAGATGGGGGTCAGAGTAGTTTATGGGGCAAGAGACAGTAGGAAAGGGTGATTAACATCAAGATGGAGGTTGGAGTAGTTTATGGGACAAGAGACAGTAGGAAAGGGTGATTAACATCAAGATGGGGATTGAAGTAGTTTATGGGGCAAGAGTCAGTAGGAAAGGATGATTAACGTCAAGATGGGGGTTGAAGTAGTTTATGGGACAAAAGGCAATAGGAAAGGGTGATTAACATCAAGATGGGGGTTGGAGTAGTTTATGGGACAAGAGACAGTAGGAAAGGGTGATTAACATCAAGATGGGGATTGAAGTAGTTTATGGGGCAAGAGTCAGTAGGAAAGGATGATTAACGTCAAGATGGGGGTTGAAGAAGTTTATGGGACAAAAGGCAATAGGAAAGGGTGATTAACATCAAGATGGAGGTTGGAGTAGTTTATGGGACAAGAGACAGTAGGAAAGGGTGATTAACATCAAGATGGAGGTTGGAGTAGTTTATGAGGCAAGAGGCAGTAGGAAAGGATGATTGACATCAAGATGGAGGTTGGAGTAGTTTATGGGGCAAGAGGCAGTAGGAAAGGGTGATTGACATCAAGATGGGAGTTGAAGTAGTTTATGGGACAAGAGGCAGTAGGAAAGGGTGATTAACGTCAAGATGGGGCTTGAAGTAGTTTATGGGACAAGAGGTAGTAGGAAAGGATGATTAACATCAAGATGGGGGTCGGAGTAGTTTATGGGACAAGAGGCAGTAGGAAAGGGTGATTAACATCAAGATGGGGGTTGGAGTAGTTTATGGGACAAGAGACAGTAGGAAAGGGTGATTAACGTCAAGATGGGGCTTGAAGTAGTTTATGGGACAAGAGGTAGTAGGAAAGGATGATTAACGTCAAGATGGGGGTCGGAGTAGTTTATTGGACAAGAGGCAGTAGGAAAGGGTGATTAACATCAAGATGGGGGTTGGAGTAGTTTATGGGACAAGAGGCAGTAGGAAAGGGTGATTAACATCAAGATGGGGGTTGGAGTAGTTTATGGGACAAGAGACAGTAGGAAAGGGTGATTAACATCAAGATGGGGGTTGGAGTAGTTTATGGGACAAGAGACAGTAGGAAAGGATGATTAACATCAAGATGGGAGTTGAAGTAGTTTATGGGACAAGAGGCAGTAGGAAAGGGTGATTAACGTCAAGATGGGGCTTGAAGTAGTTTATGGGACAAGAGGTAGTAGGAAAGGATGATTAACATCAAGATGGGGGTCGGAGTAGTTTATGGGACAAGAGGCAGTAGGAAAGGATGATTAACATCAAGATGGGGGTCGGAGTAGTTTATGGGACAAGAGGCAGTAGGAAAGGATGATTAACATCAAGATTGGGGTTGAAGTAGTTTATGGGACAAGAGACAGTAGGAAAGGGTGATTAACATCAAGATGGGGGTTGAAGTAGTTTATGGGACAAGAGACAGTAGGAAAGGATGATTAACATCAAGATTGGGGTTGAAGTAGTTTATGGGACAAGAGACAGTAGGAAAGGGTGATTAACATCAAGATGGGGGTTGGAGTGGTTTATGGGACAAGAGGCAGTAGGAAAGTGTGATTAACATCAAGATGGGGGTTGTAGTAGTTTATGGGACAAGAGACAGTAGGAAAGGATGATTAACATCAAGATGGGGGTTGGAGTAGTTTATGGGACAAGAGACAGTAGGAAGGGGTGATTAACATCAAGATGGGAGTTGGAGTAGTTTATGGGACAAGAGACAGTAGGAAGGGGTGATTAACATCAAGATGGGGGTTGGAGTAGTTTTTGAGACAAAAGGCAGTAGGAAAGGGTGATTAACATCAAGATGGGGGTTGGAGTAGTTTATGGGACAAGAGACAGTAGGAAAGGATAATTAACATCACGGGGGGGGGGGGGGGGTTGGAGTAGTTTATGGGACAAAAGGCAGTAGGAAAGGGTGATTAACATCAAAATGGGGGTTGGAGTAGTTTATGGGACAAGAGACAGTAGGAAAGGATAATTAACATCACGGGGGGGGGGGTTGGAGTAGTTTATGGGACAAAAGGCAGTAGGAAAGTGTGATTAACAACAAGATGGGGGTTGGAGTAGTTTATAGGAGAAAAGGCTGTAGGAAAGGATGATTAACATCAAGATGGGGGTTGGAGTAGTTTATAGGAGAAAAGGCAGTAGGAAAGGATGATTAACATCAAGATGGGGGTTGGAGTAGTTTATGGGACAAGAGACAGTAGGAAAGGGTGATTAACATCAAGATGGGGGTTGGAGTAGTTTATGGGACAAGAGACAGTAGGAAAGGGTGATTAACATCAAGATGGGGGTTGGAGTAGTTTATAGGAGAAAAGGCAGTAGGAAAGGATGATTAACATCAAGATGGGGGTTGAAGTAGTTTATGGGACAAGAGACAGTAGGAAAGGATGATTAACATCAAGATGGGGGTTGGAGTAGTTTATGGGACAAGAGACAGTAGGAAGGGGTGATTAACATCAAGATGGGAGTTGGAGTAGTTTATGGGACAAGAGACAGTAGGAAGGGGTGATTAACATCAAGATGGGGGTTGGAGTAGTTTATGAAACAAAAGGCAGTAGGAAAGGGTGATTAACATCAAGATGGGGGTTGGAGTAGTTTATGGGACAAGAGACAGTAGGAAAGGATAATTAACATCACGGGGGGGGGGGGTTGGAGTAGTTTATGGGACAAAAGGCAGTAGGAAAGGGTGATTAACATCAAAATGGGGGTTGGAGTAGTTTATGGGACAAGAGACAGTAGGAAAGGATAATTAACATCACGGGGGGGGGGGTTGGAGTAGTTTATGGGACAAAAGGCAGTAGGAAAGTGTGATTAACAACAAGATGGGGGTTGGAGTAGTTTATAGGAGAAAAGGCAGTAGGAAAGGATGATTAACATCAAGATGGGGGTTGGAGTAGTTTATAGGAGAAAAGGCAGTAGGAAAGGATGATTAACATCAAGATGGGGGTTGGAGTAGTTTATGGGACAAGAGACAGTAGGAAAGGGTGATTAACATCAAGATGGGGGTTGGAGTAGTTTATGGGACAAGAGACAGTAGGAAAGGGTGATTAACATCAAGATGGGGGTTGGAGTAGTTTATAGGAGAAAAGGCAGTAGGAAAGGATGATTAACATCAAGATGGGGGTTGAAGTAGTTTATGGGACAAGAGACAGTAGGAAAGGGTGATTAACATCAAGATGGGGGTTGAAGTAGTTTATGGGACAAGAGGTAGTAGGAAAGCATGATTAACATCAAGATGGGGGTTGAAGTAGTTTATGGGACAAGAGACAGTAGGAAAGGGTGATTAACATCAAGATGGGGGTTGAAGTAGTTTATGGGACAAGAGGCAGTAGGAAAGGATGATTAACATCAAGATGGTGGTTGAAGTAGTTTATGGGACAAAAGGCAGTAGGAAAGGATGATTAACATCAAGATGGGGGTTGAAGTAGTTTATGGGACAAGAGACAGTAGGAAAGCATGATTAACATCAAGATGGTGGTTGAAGTAGTTTATGGGACAAAAGGCAGTAGGAAAGGATGATTAACATCAAGATGGGGGTTGAAGTAGTTTATGGGACAAGAGACAGTAGGAAAGGGTGATTAACATCAAGATGGGGGTTGAAGTAGTTTATGGGACAAGAGACAGTAGAAAAGGGTGATTGACATCAAGATGGGGGTTGAAGTAGTTTATGGGACAAGAGGCAGTAGAAAAGGGTGATTGACATCAAGATGGGGGTTGAAGTAGTTTATGGGACAAGAGACAGTAAAAAAGGGTGATTGACATCAAGAAAAGTGGTTGGAGTAGTTTATGAGACAAGAGACAGTAGGAAAGGTGATCCACACACACGGTGATTAATACACGCCAAGATAAGGGCAGGCGAGAGTATGGGAAAGGAGAAAGTGGAGACACGGTTATAGCAGCAAGAAGAAGTAAAAAGTTAATGCATAAGATCAACATCAGATGTGCGGTGAATGTTGTGTAGCCGTCGAATATCTGACGGAAAAATATTGCTTTCCTTTATTAAACAGATATAGCAGATATTTGCACATCAGCGAAATTCCTTTGATCCTTTAGGACCATTGCAAATAAGTGGATTCAATGTTTAGAATTTACAGTTAGCATGTTAATTTCCAATTTCAATTCTTTTCAGTGGCGTATCTACATAATACTTTTATAGATCAACTACTTGTGTGTGTTGCCCGATATGTGTAATCGCAAACATGACTCAAATTTGGTACAGTAAATCTTGCCCTTCACTCACCATTAGACCCCAGGGTGTCCTAATTGCTCCCCAAATTGAATTATGGTAGACGCATTTTGATATAGAAATATATTTGTTGCCATTGTACATACACTTAACCATTTGCTCAACATTGTACATACACTTAGCCATTTGCTCAACATTGTACATACACTTAGCCATTTGCTCAACATTGTACATACACTTAACCATTTGCTCAACATTGTACATACACTTAACCATTTGCTCAACATTGTACACACACTTAACCATTTGCTCAACATTGTACATACACTTAACCATTTCCTCAACATTGTACATACACTTAACCATTTACTCAACATTGTACATACATTTAACCATTTGCTCAACATTGTACATACACTTAACCATTTCCTCAACATTGTACATACACTTAACCATTTGCTCAACATTGTACATACATTTAGCCATTTGCTCAACATTGTGCATACACTTAACCATATGCTCGACATTGTACATACACTTAACCATTTACTCAACATTGTACATACACATAACCATTTACTCAACATTGTACATACACTTAACCATTTGCTCAACATTGTACATACACTTAGCCATTTGCTCAACATTGTACATACACTTAACCATATGCTCGACATTGTACATACACTTAACCATTTACTCAACATTGTACATACACTAAACCATTTGCTCAACATTGTACATACACTTAACCATATGCTCAACATTGTACATACACTTAACCATTTCCTCAACATTGTACATACACTTAACCATTTGCTCAACATTGCACATACACTTAACCATTTCCTCAACATTGTACATACACTTAACCATTTCCTCAACATTGTACATACACTTAACCATTTCCTCAACATTGTACATACACTTAACCATTTCCTCAACATTGTACATACACTTAACCATTTGCTCAACATTGTACATACACTTAACCATTTCCTCAACATTGTACATACACTTAACCATTTGCTCAACATTGTACATACACTTAACCATTTGCTCAACATTGTACATACACTTAACCATTTGCTCAACATTGTACATACACTTAACCATTTCCTCAACATTGTACATACACTTAACCATTTCCTCAACATTGTACATACACTTAACCATTTGCTCAACATTGCACATACACTTAACCATTTCCTCAACATTGTACATACACTTAACCATTTCCTCAACATTGTACATACACTTAACCATTTGCTCAACATTGTACATACACTTAGCCATTTGCTCAACATTGTACATACACTTAACCATTTGCTCAACATTGTACATACACTTAGCCATTTGCTCAACATTGTACATACACTTAACCATTTGCTCAACATTGTACATACACTTAGCCATTTGCTCAACATTGTACATACACTTAACCATTTCCTCAACATTGTACATACACTTAACCATTTGCTCAACATTGTACATACACTTAACCATTTGCTCAACATTGTACATACACTTAACCATTTCCTCAACATTGTACATACACTTAACCATTTGCTCAACATTGTACATACACTTAACCATTTGCTCAACATTGTACATACACTTAACCATTTACTCAACATTGAACATACACTTAACCATTTACTCAACATTGTACATACACTTAACCATTTACTCAACATTGTACATACACTTAACCATTTACTCAACATTGTACATACACTTAACCATTTGCTCAACATTGTACATACACTTAACCATTTACTCAACATTGTACATACACTTAACCATTTACTCAACATTGCACATACACTTAACCATTTACTCAACATTGTACATACACTTAACCATTTGCTCAACATTCGCTTAATCATTCCAGGCTGTTATTCAGCCTGTCAACAAAATATGGTCTTCATCATTCCGAATCTGACGATTCCAAGAGGTTGATAATAGTTAATGGCTGGACACATTGTAATCCATCTCGTTGCCAGTACTCATCTTTCACGCGGAGCGCATGTACAACACATTTATTCCAGAAGTGAATGTCTATACTTGAGAGGGACTGGCTTATCTGAACTTCAACGTAACATATTTTAAACGTTCTTTTCTGTTCTACAACTTGACCTTTGACTTTAGCCCACACAAGCTTGATCGGAATGAGGCGCGCACGATATGCAGGGAGGATCAGAAAAGTGTGTCCGTATTCCTCAATGATTTTTGTCAATATGATACACCTTTTTATTATTTGTCTATCTCATAAGCTGCAAAAACTCGAGTTTTAAATGTGTCGTCGAATTTGACATTTTCCTTAGCAAGCCATGTCCTACTTTGATTTTTTTGTATTTGATGCAGTTGGTACTTTGTCTACCGCTGACACATCATTATGATAAGATGAATATATTATCTATTCTAAGGCATGAAAGTCTATCCAGGATTGGAAGAAAACCGTTCTCCAACCAGTGCCTAAAAACGTGTACATTCATTTATGTGTGGTAGTCTCTACCGCCGCAACATTTTAATTTCAAAACTCCAACGTCATGGACAAAGCCGTTTCCACTGCATTAAGCATGGGTTGGTTTGATGCGCTGGAGTTTTAGGAATTGTTCTTTCCTGTTCACCGTCTACAGATTGCCAGTCTTCAGCATAAGTGTGGTGAACATTGACCATTCGTCCAAATATACACAATCATAGCCTTGACCCCGCCGCTTACGGATCTGCCTCAGATATTTGCTTCAGGCAGCAATCAAATATGATTGTCCACAAATAATATTCCTGCTTCCCCTAACAGTTTTCCTGAAAGTGAAGCCGGCGGCTCGTACAATTTTTCATAAAGTACTTTTATAAATTTAAATACTGCAATCTGCATGAATAGTTAATTTCAATTTCATGAGAGTAACAAGTACAACTGTAGCAACTATTTGAAATATCTTCCGTCTCATGACATCCAACTTTCCTTTTCCTTCCTTCCCTGACATGAGTGCACTCTAGTTCTTGTTTAATCCAAAGGGAAAAGGATGATCTATCCAGACCAGGCGCCAAATGCGTTCGTTCCTCTGGCTCATGCATATCGTTATCTACAGTCTCTCTCTGGCTCATGCATATCGTTATCTACAGTCTCTCTCTGGCTCATGCATACCGTTATCTACAGTCTCTCTCTGGCTCATGCATATCGTTATCTACAGTCTCTCTCTGGCTCATGCATATCGTTATCTACAGTCTCTCTGTCTGGCTCATGCATATCGTTATCTACAGTCTCTCTCTGGCTCATACATATCGTTATCTACAGTCTCTCTCTGGCTCATGCATGTCGTTATCTACAGTCTCTCTCTGGCTCATGCATATCGTTATCTACAGTCTCTCTCTGGCTCATGCATATCGTTATCTACAGTCTCTCTCTCTCTGGCTCATGCATATCGTTATCTACAGTCTCTCTCTGGCTCATGCATATCGTTATCTACAGTCTCTCTCTGGCTCATGCATATCGTTATCTACAGTCTCTCTCTGGCTCATGCATATCGTTATCTACAGTCTCTCTCTCTGGCTCATGCATATCGTTATCTACAGTCTCTCTCTCTGGCTCATGCATATCGTTATCTAGTCTCTATCTGGCTCATGCATATCGTTATCTACAGTCTCTCTCTCTGGCTCATGCATATCGTTATCTACAGTCTCTCTCTGGCTCATGCATATCGTTATCTACAGTCTCTCTCTCTCTGGCTCATGCATATCGTTATCTACAGTCTCTCTCTGGCTCATGCATATCGTTATCTACAGTCTCTCTCTGGCTCATGCATATCGTTATCTACAGTCTCTCTCTGGCTCATGCATATCGTTATCTACAGTCTCTCTCTGGCTCATGCATATCGTTATCTACAGTCTCTCTCTCTGGCTCATGCATATCGTTATCTAGTCTCTCTCTGGCTCATGCATATCGTTATCTACAGTCTCTCTCTCTGGCTCATGCATATCGTTATCTACAGTCTCTCTCTGGCTCATGCATATCGTTATCTACAGTCTCTCTCTCTCTGGCTCATGCATATCGTTATCTACAGTCTCTCTCTGGCTCATGCATATCGTTATCTACAGTCTCTCTCTCTGGCTCATACATATCGTTATCTACAGTCTCTCTCTGGCTCATGCATATCGTTATCTACAGTCTCTCTCTCTGGCTCATGCATATCGTTATCTACAGTCTCTCTCTCTGGCTCATACATATCGTTATCTACAGTCTCTCTCTGGCTCATGCATATCGTTATCTACAGTCTCTCTCTCTGGCTCATGCATATCGTTATCTACAGTCTCTCTCTCTGGCTCATGCATATCGTTATCTACAGTCTCTCTCTCTGGCTCATGCATATCGTTATCTACAGTCTCTCTCTCTGGCTCATGCATATCGTTATCTACAGTCTCTCTCTGGCTCATGCATATCGTTATCTACAGTCTCTCTCTGGCTCATGCATATCGTTATCTACAGTCTCTCTCTGGCTCATACATATCGTTATCTACAGTCTCTCTCTCTGGCTCATGCATATCGTTATCTACAGTCTCTCTCTGGCTCATACATATCGTTATCTACAGTCTCTCTCTGGCTCATACATATTGTTATCCACAGTCTCTCTCTGGCTCATACATATCGTTATCTACAGTCTCTCTCTGGCTCATACATATTGTTATCTACAGTCTCTCTCTGGCTCATACATATCGTTATCTACAGTCTCTCTCTGGCTCATACATATCGTTATCTACAGTCTCTCTCTGGCTCATACATATCGTTATCTACAGTCTCTCTCTGGCTCATGCATATCGTTATCTACAGTCTCTCTCTGGCTCATGCATATCGTTATCTACAGTCTCTCTCTCTGGCTCATGCATATCGTTATCTACAGTCTCTCTCTGGCTCATACATATCGTTATCTACAGTCTCTCTCTGGCTCATACATATTGTTATCCACAGTCTCTCTCTGGCTCATACATATCGTTATCTACAGTCTCTCTCTGGCTCATACATATTGTTATCTACAGTCTCTCTCTGGCTCATACATATCGTTATCTACAGTCTCTCTCTGGCTCATGCATATCATTATCTACAGTCTCTCTGTCTGGCTCATGCATATCGTTATCTACAGTCTCTCTCTGGCTCATGCATATCGTTATCTACAGTCTCTCTCTGGCTCATGCATATCGTTATCTACAGTCTCTCTCTGGCTCATGCATATCGTTATCTACAGTCTCTCTCTGGCTCATGCATATCGTTATCTACAGTCTCTCTCTGGCTCATGCATATCGTTATCTACAGTCTCTCTCTCTGGCTCATGCATATCGTTATCTACAGTCTCTCTCTCTGGCTCATGCATATCGTTATCTAGTCTCTCTCTGGCTCATGCATATCGTTATCTACAGTCTCTCTCTCTGGCTCATGCATATCGTTATCTACAGTCTCTCTCTGGCTCATGCATATCGTTATCTACAGTCTCTCTCTGGCTCATGCATATCGTTATCTACAGTCTCTCTCTGGCTCATGCATATCGTTATCTACAGTCTCTCTCTCTGGCTCATGCATATCGTTATCTACAGTCTCTCTCTCTGGCTCATGCATATCGTTATCTAGTCTCTCTCTGGCTCATGCATATCGTTATCTACAGTCTCTCTCTGGCTCATGCATATCGTTATCTACAGTCTCTCTCTCTGGCTCATGCATATCGTTATCTACAGTCTCTCTCTCTGGCTCATGCATATCGTTATCTACAGTCTCTCTCTCTGGCTCATGCATATCGTTATCTACAGTCTCTCTCTGACTCATACATATCGTTATCTACAGTCTCTCTCTCTGGCTCATACATATCGTTATCTACAGTCTCTCTCTGACTCATACATATCGTTATCTACAGTCTCTCTCTGGCTCATGCATATCGTTATCTACAGTCTCTCTGTCTGGCTCATGCATATCGTTATCTACAGTCTCTCTCTGGCTCATGCATATCGTTATCTACAGTCTCTCTCTGGCTCATACATATCATTATCTACAGTCTTTCTCTGGCTCATACATATTGTTATCTACAGTCTCTCTCTGGCTCATACATATCGTTATCTACAGTCTCTCTCTCTGGCTCATGCATATCGTTATCTACAGTCTCTCTCTGGCTCATGCATGTCGTTATCTACAGTCTCTCTCTGGCTCATACATATCATTATCTACAGTCTCTCTCTGGCTCATGCATATCGTTATCTACAGTCTCTCTCTCTGGCTCATGCATATCGTTAGCTACAGTCTCTCTCTCTGGCTCATGCATATCGTTATCTAGTCTCTCTCTGGCTCATGCATATCGTTATCTACAGTCTCTCTCTGGCTCATGCATATCGTTATCTACAGTCTCTCTCTGGCTCATGCATATCGTTATCTACAGTCTCTCTCTCTGGCTCATGCATATCGTTATCTACAGTCTCTCTCTCTGGCTCATGCATATCGTTATCTAGTCTCTCTCTGGCTCATGCATATCGTTATCTACAGTCTCTCTCTCTGGCTCATGCATATCGTTATCTACAGTCTCTCTCTCTGGCTCATGCATATCGTTATCTACAGTCTCTCTCTCTGGCTCATGCATATCGTTATCTACAGTCTCTCTCTGGCTCATGCATATCGTTATCTACAGTCTCGCTCTCTCTGGCTCATACATATCGTTATCTACAGTCTCTCTCTGGCTCATGCATATCGTTATCTACAGTCTCTCTCTGGCTCATGCATATCGTTATCTAGTCTCTTTCTGGCTCATGCATATCGTTATCTACAGTCTCTCTCTCTGGCTCATGCATATCGTTATCTACAGTCTCTCTCTGGCTCATGCATATCGTTATCTACAGTCTCTCTCTGGCTCATGCATATCGTTATCTACAGTCTCTCTCTGGCTCATACATATCGTTATCTACAGTCTCTCTCTGGCTCATACATATTGTTATCCACAGTCTCTCTCTGGCTCATACATATCGTTATCTACAGTCTCTCTCTGGCTCATACATATCGTTATCTGCAGTCTCTCTCTGGCTCATACATATCGTTATCTACAGTCTCTCTCTGGCTCATACATATCGTTATCTACAGTCTCTCTCTGGCTCATACATATCGTTATCTACAGTCTCTCTCTGGCTCATACATATCGTTATCTACAGTCTCTCTCTGACTCATACATATCGTTATCTACAGTCTCTCTCTGGCTCATGCATATCGTTATCTACAGTCTCTCTGTCTGGCTCATGCATATCGTTATCTACAGTCTCTCTCTGGCTCATGCATATCGTTATCTACAGTCTCTCTCTGGCTCATGCATATCGTTATCTACAGTCTCTCTCTGGCTCATACATATCATTATCTACAGTCTTTCTCTGGCTCATACATATTGTTATCTACAGTCTCTCTCTGGCTCATACATATCGTTATCTACAGTCTCTCTCTGGCTCATGCATATCGTTATCTACAGTCTCTCTCTGGCTCATGCATATCGTTATCTACAGTCTCTCTCTGGCTCATGCATATCGTTATCTAAAATAGCCCATCTTCGATACCCGGCGATAGTAGCGTAACGGTAAAACGGTGACCTTCTGGATACTTATAAATGCGTATTTTAAACTCATGATGTTGATATGTCAGTTTTTGGAAGCCAACATTATAGTACAACAAATTCATAATAATAACTGGATACACCTTGGACATGAACGGCTGCGTCGCATTATAACGTTACTATTTACTGGTTTCAATTGAAAGTCGAATTGGCGAACGGGGAAATCAGAAATGTGTATTCGGCCTGTTTTAATGTGAAAACAAAATTATTTTTAGGCTGAGTACAGTTTATCTTCTAAAATTATGTCCAAATTCCATGAGGTTGATTTTAATATAGCCTAAAGAAGAAATCTTGCAAGCTACATCAAATGTCTAAGAACAACAAATATTTACATAAGCTGATGGATATCCTAAGGCTGCGTGCAAACAATCACTGCGATCTAACAGGTAGTTTTCACGTAAATCGAAAGCAACTGTGTTTATGAATTTATGAACTGACTATCGTGTATGAGACTATGATGTGAAGGTATGGTTCATAAATAGGAAGAAAAAACGTAGTTTATGGCGCCAGAAGTGAACAAGGACGAGTTAGTGTGCAAAAATGAGGAACCAGTTTATGGTTAAATAGTACGGTCATTTAAAAGTTCCGCCATTATTTTGCACTGTCAGTGATAACTTCCGCTAGCCCAGTCGAAATAGTGAACTCTTGAGTTCTGGCACGATAAGCTATCGCGATATGAACACCACTTCAGATGGCGGGGGCGTATTCGCTCCCCAACAAACCACAACTCGTGTCGCACGAGCCCAACCTTTAACATAAAACCACTTCCAACACACGAACACCGGATGAAGGCAAAGAGCAGAAATCATAGTCCTGATGAATATCATTTTAAATAACTCAATAGCTTGACCGGGGAAAAACTCTTTGGAACAATCTCAAAACGCGTGAGAGCCATTATAATTTTTCACTTATTATGACCTCTGTCAAATCATTTTAGTATATATATATATATATATATATATATATATATATATATATATATATATATATATATATATATATATATAACTATCTCATGACAGTTCAGAACTACAACTACCTTGGACATACTATAACCAGTGATGGAAAATGTACAACTGAAATAAACAAAAGAATAGGAATGGCAACAAGTAATTTTAATGCCATGAAAAGTATACTAACATCAAAACAAATAACACCAGGGCTAAAACTAAGAATAACAAAATGTTACATCTTCTCAACATTCCTATATGATGCAGAAACATTGACACTAGACAAGAAGACAGAACAGAGAATTGAAGCCTTTGAAATGTGGATATATAGAAGAATAGGTAGAATTGGATGGAAAGAAAAGAAAACAAACGATGAAGTCTTAAAACAACTAAAATTGAAAAGAGAACTACTAAACGCAATTCAAACAAGACAAATGCGATTTTTGGGCCATGTTAAAAGACACAACAGCCTACTAAAAGTAATCCTGGAGGGGAAATACAATGTAAAAGAGGCAGAGGCAGACCAAGACTAACATGGATGAGTAACATCAAAAGATGGACAAACCAGCCTATGACAACCTGCACCATCAAAGCAAGAGACAGAGCAGAATGGCGCTCCAGGGTAGCCAACCTTCATTGCGGAAATGGCACTCGATGATGATGAGATCTGAGAGCTGCTGGCATTACATGCAACGATTAGGCCACTCCTGCTTGTAATTTGTAACATTGCACAACAAAACAAATAAAACAAGAAACTGATTAATTCCGGACATGCATGAAAATCAAAGTAAAGGAAACCCAGTATAAAGCGATCATGTCCTTCCACATTCTTCTATCTACAGTGCATCGTATCAGTTCTGTTGGTTACTGTTTTCCATGCCATGACACCAAGCTATCCAATATTTTTTCTCATTGTCGTCCGCGATCTTTCTTTCCTTTTATGTTGCCAGTTGTAACCAAGTATTCCAACTTTCCTCTTCTCATGATGTGCCTGAAAACTGTTGATTGTTTCTTTCTTATGTTTTGTGTTGGTCTCTTTGAGAATTTCTTCATTGGTCTTTTTAGCTGTCCAGGGAACTTTCAACATTCTACAAAGCTATAATTTCCATTTCAAACATTAGCACCACTTTATAGCTGAAAAACATGGAGAGTAGCAAATATAGAAATGAATAAAATACAAACACTCATAAAGAGACCCCTGCGATGGATAATGAGGTTATTTATCTGCCTGTGTGTCCTTTAGTTCATTGGGCGTAATTTGGACAGGCAGCGTGATTTGTTAACGATTTTTGGGACAAGTGGCAGATGAAAATATAACATTCAAAATATGCGATGTAAAGACTCTTGCTAATCTCGCTTTATTAAATATAGACAAAGATTATTGGGCTGAATGTGAAGACCACGTCTTAAAACAGGAAGAGGAATATTGGAAAAATGATGGTTTGTGGAATGTTCAACCCCAAACAGTTATTAATCTTTTAAACTCGTCTGATTCAGAATGAAAGTATATAGCCCCCACAATGTTGGCCCCTATATTACCTTAAATTAGTTCAACAAACGGTCCTTTTCAGGACCACACAACTATGAAAATTGGACATACAGGTATACCTTGATATTATCGTCCGTCCTCGAACTGAGAAGACAATAATTCTCCTGGTGTTTTCCTTATTCAGTTATTTCCCCATTACGGCCACGCCTTTACCTAGTGAAAATTAATCATAGACCAGCAACTACGGTAATTTCTATTATTTAGGGGTTAACAATTTACAATTTTGACAAACATCAAAGAAATTCGCCGCTTTAAGAAAACTGCAGCTGCAAGATATTTGTTAAATATACATTTAAAGGGTCTTTTGCATTCTAATAACATTTGAAAAATTTCAACAGTATTTAACAAACGGTTTTTGAGCAATAGCGTTTTGAAGTTGGGCAAGTGATTTGAAACGAGCTATAGTCTGTTTTGTGGCAATATCGGAGATTGTTTTACTGTGAAATCTTTGAAGCTCATTTCCTCTTTTGCCTTATCTGTCTCTACCTTTTACTGTTTCTTTGACAGACCGTTACAACCTGTATCTTCTTTTCTTCCTTGTTTGTCTTTCAACATTGAGGGGAGATATAATTTGTGCTCCTTTGACCTTTTGTTCACCTCCGCTGCTGTTATGTTTCCACTGTTTTTATTATTCCGTCAATCCATCATTTTGCTTGTCGGCCTTTGGGTTTGGTGTTCTCGCAACGTATATTGAAAGCTCGTTGTGTTGTGTTTTGATCTTTCTGCCTTGTCACGTGGCCAAACCATTTTATATGTTGTTTCTTTATATATTCTATGGCGGTGGTTATTCCTAGCTTTTTTCTCAGTTCTTCATTTCTGATCTTATCTCTCAGACTGTTTCCTGTCATTCGTCTAACACATTTCAACTCTGTAGAGGTTATTTTACTTATTGTTCTTGCATCTAGGGTCAAGGACTGGCATTCGTAGTAGGGTTGAAGATTGTATTGTAGAGTGCCAGTTTTGCCTCTAGAGTTATTTCCTTGTTGGACAATAGTGGTGATAACTGTCCAATGATTTAACAAGCTTTGTTGCATCTTGATTCTATCTCTGCTGTTTGTGAATTGTCGTTTGTCACTAAATTTCCTAGGTATTTGAATTCCTCTACTTGTTTTAGTTGTCTGCAGTCTGTAGTTATGTTGATGTTTTATTTATTTTTGGCGACATTCATGACTTCTGTTTTGTTGATGTTGTATTTTGTGCCTGAGATGATGAATTTGTTTAAATGTTCTTGTGGGTCTTCTATTGTTTCATGTATTAGTGCCTGAACGTCATCAAATAAAAGCTCGTTAATCTCCTCTGTCTCTGATGGGTTGGCTAGCTTGCATATATGGTCCATGCATGTAATAAACAGTAGGGGGGATAGTACGCATCCCTGTCTTACGCCTGGTCTAATTTCGAAGTGGTCTGTGTAGCCTGCTGCTGTTTTGATTATGCAGCTGCTGTTGATATTGATGTAAAGGTTTTTAATTAATGTTGGCTTGCTCCGTATGTTGTTTGTATCTCCCACAGTTATACTCTGTTTGGATAGGTGACAGATCCTGGTCAATGAAAGTTATGTACAAACTTTGATTGCGTTCTGTCATCTTTTCTGCAAGCTGTTTTCACGTTATCAGAACCTCAGTACACCCTTTGTTTTTTTCGGGATCCCATTTGAGAATCGCTTAACTGTAGTTCTATTATTGGTCTCAGCATTTTCCACACAATTCTGGCGTATAACTTTCCTACATGACTGAGAAGAGATATACCTCTATATTGATTGCAGTCTCTCTTGCTACCTTTATTTGTCAATATTGGTACGATGATTGCCTGTTGCCAGTCTTGGGGCTTTTTGTTAAATATTCTGTCCAGCCATATAACTCCCGTTTTTCCTGCTGCTGATATTATTGCTACTGATGTTATCTACCCACGATACTTGATTTCTTGATGCATATTTGATTACTTCTTCGATATCCCATTTCATGATGTTGGGTTCAATTTTTGTGGATTTTTGCGTGGTTTTTGTTGTGTTATTGGTAGTTCATCACGTACCAGGCGTGCTGGCGTAGGTGATCTTGTCTCTCCACAACTTTCGATCTCGACAGTTATTTATCATTTCTGTTGCTGACCTTCTGCCAAGCCATTCTCTTAAGCTATCTGGTATATTTTTCTCTTTGCTTCCCTCTATCTCTTCGTCGCTCAATTTTTTTCCAGTCGTTACGATATATTCCAGTTGTTCTCTTCTCATTACATGGCCAAATGATGATTGTTTCCTCATAATATTGGAAATTAGCTCTCTTTTTGCTTTGACCTTTTTCAGAACATTTTCATTACTCTTCTTAGCTGTCCATGGTATTCTCAACATTCTTCTGTAAAACCACATTTCTACAGACTTCACTGATTTTTGTGTCTGTTGTCCTATTGTCCATGATTCACATCCATGTGTTAAGACTTGCTCTACATAACATTTAAGAACTCTTTTTCTTGTTTTTATTGTCAAAAATGGATTACATAGTATCTTCCTCAGTTTTTGGAAAGCTGCTTTTGCCTGAGCCAATCTGCATCTCACCTCTTTTGTACATCTTCCGTATGAGGTTAACAAAGTTCCCAAATAATTAAATTCATTTACCTGTTTTAATATTGTTATTACCATTACTTCTGTCTTTTTGCTATTAAGGCGAAGTCCTTTATTTCTGCTTTCTTTCATTATAATGTCCAACATTTCTTGTAACTCATTTTCACTCTTAGCGATTAAGACTGTACCATCAACATACCTTAATTTTTATATTATGACCACCAATTGTTATTCCAGGCATGCCCCTTATGGATCTTAAAATAATATCACTATAAATATTATTCGTAGTTAGTGCCATCTATTATAGGTCTTCAAAAAAATTCTTTCCATCTCTTTTGCATATGTTGATTAATTGAAATTGGCTGTCCGTCTTTACCATTTATGAGCTCAGTATATATGTATAAATATATAAATAAACTGGACCTATGACCTAATCTATATATTATAAATACAGGGTGTATTGACCAACTTATTCTCATGGATTCATAAGCTAGCATGAGACAGAGAGCGGGGACATGTAGTATGGACGACAGCGGTCCTTCATATCCCCATGCCATTGCTGATTGTGCGGAATAGGACCTCAAATAAGATTTGTGCACGGACACTAAGTCAATCCTCTCAAAACTGACAAGATCCCCCCCCCCACCCCCACCCCACTCTCTCTCTCTCTCTCTCTCTCGATATATATATATATATATATATATATATATATACATATATATACATACAAGAGATCGAGTTCGTTCCTGACAGACGGCTTCCGGGTTCACCCAGCCTTAAATGGGTACCGGATTTTGTTCTGGGAAAGTAAAGCGGGACGGGCGTAATACCGACCACATTACCCCAAAAATCATGTGCCGAAGGTCTGTAAAAATTATGGTTACTAACACCATATTCCCTATAAACCACTTGGCGTGACGGGGCACTTTACTTTTTCCCTATTTATGTAAATTGTTTTTATACACATTTGCATACATACATACATACATACATACATACATACATATATATATATATATATATATATATATATATATATATATATATATATATATATACATATACGCCCACTGGCATACACACCTATTTGTATATATGTATATTTATATAAATTTATATAAACATACACACACTCACATGCATGCATATTTATATACACATACACACACTCGCATACACAGACTCGCATATATATAAGACTGTGACGATAGACAGTTGATGGCGGAAATTTGAAAATAAACTATGAGAAACTTTCAAAACAAACTATGAGAAACTTTCACAACAAACTATGAGAAACTTTCACAACAAACTATGAGAAACTTTCTAAAAAAACTATGAGAAACTTTCAAAGGAAATTATGAGAAACATTAATAACAAACAATGAGAAACTTTCAAAATAAACTATGAGAAACCTTCATAACAAACTATTTGAAACTTTCATAACAAACCATGTGAAACTTTCATAACAATCTATTAGAAACTTTCATAACAATCTATGAGAAACTTTCATAAAAAACAATGAGAAACTTTCATAACAATCTATGAAATACTTTCGAAACAAACTATTATGAGAAACTTTCATAACAATCTATGAGAAACTTTCATAACAATCTATGAAAAACTTTCATAACAAACTATGAGAAACTTTCATAACAAACTATAAGAAACTTTCATAACAATGTATGAAAAAACTTTCATAACAAACTATGAGAAACTTTCATAACAATATATGAGAAACTTTCATAACAATCTATGAGAAACTTTCATAACAAACCATGAGAAACTTTCATAACAATCTATGAAAAACTCTCATAAATAAATATGAGAAACTTTCATAACAATCTATGAGAAACTTTCATAACAATCTATGAGAAACTTTCATAACAATCTATGAGAAACTTTCATAACAAACTATGAGAAACTTTCATAACAATCTATGAGAAACTTTCATAACAATCTATGAGAAACTTTTATAACAATCTATGAGAACCTTTCATAACAATCTATGAGAAACTTTCATAACAATCTATGAGAAACTTTCATAACAATCTATGAAAAACTTTCATAAATAAATATGAGAAACTTTCATAACAAACCATGAGAAACTTTCATAGCAATCTATGAGAAACTTTCATAACAAACTCTAAGAAACCTTCAGTACATTTCCATATTTCTATGTTAGTGATTTTGTCCTGCCATTTCCATCCTTTTATTCTGCTTAAGTTAAGCATCCGTTAATGAAATAATGTATATTCATAATTGTCATTTTAGTTGTTCTCAATGTTTCACAGCCATATAATAAGACTGACTTAACATCTGAGTTGACAATTTTTATTAACGTATTTAACCTATTTTTTTTTTAAATTTCCGTATGTTTCCCAGTGCATCGAAAGCTCCTCTTGCTTTTGATATCCTTATTTTGGTATAATTTTCTGTTCCTCCCTCTTTGTCTATATTACTGACCAGATATATGTAAGACTGTACGTCTAGTAGAAGTATTTCGCCTATTATTATTTGGTTATTGCCATCTGCATTAATTCTCATAATTTGGGCCTTATCTCTATTTTCAGTCCCAGCTGTTATGATCTCTCATCAAATATGCAAATTTTTATCTTGCATCTGTTGATGGTTGTGTGATAGGAGAGCTATGTCATCAGCAAAGTCTAAATCATCAAATTGTTGTGTCAGTGACCACTGGATTCCGTTTCTTTTGTTTTGAGTTATTTTCATAATCCAATCTATGACCAGTAGAAAGTGTAATGGAGACAGAAGGCATCCCTGCGTTACTCCTGTTCTTATTTCAAATGCTTCTGTAATCTGTCCTACATGCACCACACTACATTTCGTTCCTTCATACATTGTTTTTATCAGGTTAATAAACTTTATAGGGATTCTGTAATGACTCAAAAACTTCCAAAGCATTCTTCCGTCTAAACTATTAAATAAATGCCTTTTCGTAATCTATGAATCCAATATAAAGTGGGGATATTTAGTTCTAAACTTTGTTCAACTATTATACGTAGAGTAGTTATTTGATCAGCACACGATATATTCTTCCTAAAACCAGCTCGTTCATCTCTCAAATGTTTCTCTATGGCCTATTTTATTCTCTCCAGAATTATTATGCTTAATATTTTTCCTGTCACTGATAGTAGCATAATTTATCTATATTTCATTCCTTCATACATTGTTTTTATCAGGTTTATAAAGAATGTAGAATCTTTATCTTTAATAATCTTTATGGAGAATCTGTAATGACTAAGGAACTTCCAAAGCATTCACCTGTCTAAATTATCAAAAGCCTTTTTTGTAATCTATGAATCAGATATAAAGTGAGGACTCTTCAACCATAAATGATGCACAATTTCCGAGATTGGAACTAAAATGTCACTTTGAGATGGAAACAAACAGCTGTGAACTATGCGCACCCTGTAGGACGGAAGCCGCGATAGCTCAGTGGTTAGTGAACTGGACTACAAAGGACAAGAGGTGTGGGTTCGATTCCAACCGACGGCTTCCGGGTTCACCCAGTCTTAAATGGGTACCGGATTTTTTTCTGCGAAAGTAAAGCGGCACAGGCGTAATACCGACCACATTTCCCCAAAAATCATGTGCTGAAGGTTTGTAAAATTTATGGTCACTAACACCATATTCCCTATATGCCACTTGGTGTGACGGGGTACTTTACTTTTTTTTTTTTACTTTGCAGGATACAGCACCAGATAACATAAGATAAAGCAAAAAGAGAAAGCCGCAGAGAGAGAACATGAGAGAGAGAGGGAGAACATGAGAGAGAGAACATGAGAGAGAGAACATGAGAGAGAGAGAGAACATGAGAGAGAGAGAACATGAGAGAGAGAACATGAGAGAGGAGAACATGTGAGAGAGAACATGAGAGAGAGAACATGAGAGAGAGAACATGAGAGAGAGAGAACACGAGAGAGAGAACATGAGAGAGAGAACATGAGACAGAGAACATGAGAGAGAGAACATGAGAGAGAGAGAGAACATGAGAGAGAGAGAACATGAGAGAATGGCAGGATTCATCGTCCACACAATATAGACAGCACTTCTTGTTCATGAAGGCTAACAATGAATTGTGATGACGTAATCAAGGGTGCCCCAAGAACCGCCAAGGCCACGGAACATATGAAGATGATAGTTCCCTACTTAGTTCTGAATGCTATAAATCAGTCACATCAACTTGTTACTATCTTTGTCTCTCGAGATTAACTTCCATTTGCCTCTACATGTCTCTGCGTGAGCTTCTTATTCTAACGGAATGTTGACGGTTAAGATAATACAGTCGACGGAATGTTGACGGTTACATGAGGTAAGAATTAACAAACACTCAGTCGACGGAATGTTGACGGTTACACGAGGTAAGAATTAACAAACACTCAGTCGACGGAATGTTGACGGTTACACGAGGTAAGAATTAACAAACACTCAGTCGACGGAATGTTGACGGTTACACGAGGTAAGAATTAACAAACACTCAGTCGACGGAATGTTGACGGTTACACGAGGTAAGAATTAACAAACACTCAATCGACGGAATGTTGACGGTTACATGAGGTAAGAATTAACAAACACTCAATCGACGGAATGTTGACGGTTACATGAGGTAAGAATTAACAAACACTCAGTCGACGGAATATTGACGGTTACTTGAGGTAAGAATTAACAAACACTCAGTCGACGGAATGTTGACGGTTACATGAGGTAAGAATTAACAAACACTCAGTCGACGGAATGTTGAAGCTGAATGCCAAGATGTAAGTACAGCCATCACAGTGTTACATGTAATTGAGTTATTGGGTTATTTGCATCATTGCACTCCAAATATATCCATAGGTGCTCAGATCCCCACCTCAGCAAGTCCCGCAGTGTCCATCGACTGACGACTCCGGTTCTATGTTGGTTGATAAGTCTTCTTACACGGCCACTAAGTTTCTCGTTTCTGGCTGTGCCCATCTTAACTCCCATCTCTTTCATCCGAAGGAGTGACGTGGACTCATGGTTGTTGAAGTCCTGTGCTCTTCCCACATCTCAGAGGGCATTCATGATGTCCGCCCGATCCATTAGTTGACTGTCCTCAACGACAGCGCAGCTAGCCAACCTGTCCGCTCTTTCATTTCCCCGTACTCCTGCATGTCCTGGGACATAGACAAAGTTGACCTTACATATTCTTGACTTCAGCAATATCTCTACCCTTGCATGCGTACAGAGTCCGTCTTCACTTTTTTTACCATGCTCATCGAATCACTCATTATGCAGGTGTGGGTGTAGTCTTGTGACTAACCGGTTGAATGCCCTGGTGGGTCTCTGCCATCACCTCATGCACCACTGTCTTCCTTGACTATTCTGCCCGCCGAGCGTGCTGTAAATGCCCATGCACTCCTTTTGTGTCGTATTACGGACCGTCTGTATAGATGACTGCATCTTTCTTATCGGTGTTATCCGAGACGTTAAATGTATTTATCATTAAAAATAAGGGTAAAGTTATTTTTTCGCAAAAAATAAATAAATATTTAAAAAATAAAAATATGAAATATTTTTTGGGTACTGCATTTAAAATGCAAATGTTGATGTGGGTTACACGTGACTAGGCTGTTATCAAAGTGGGTCGAATTCAGCAATGTTGGGTCATAGGTTACATATAGATAGACATAAACATATCAGTCCAAGATGGGAAGGAACAGGTTTGGCAAGGGTTATAAAGTGAAGTTTGGGCAAAATAAGCTCGGAGAAGCCAAGGATAACAAAAAACAACACTCGTCACACTTCGAGTGAAACTTATAGGGAATGTTATAGCAGTAAGTAAAGTAAAGAGCCCCCGTCACGCCAAGTGGCGTATCGGGAATATGGTATTAGTGACCATACATTTTACAGACCTTCAGCACATGATTTTTGGGGTAATGTGGTCGGTGTTACGCCCGTGCCGCTTTATTTCCCAGAAAAAATCCGGTACTCATTTAAGGCTGGTTGAACCCGTAAGCCATCGGTTGGGATCGAACCCTACCCTTTGTCCCTTGTAGTCCAGTTCACTAACCACTGAGCTATCGCGGCCCCCCTGTTATTTCATGTGACCACGGCCAGATATTCTGGTTCCATTTATCAGAAATAATTAACCTTATACACTTGAAGGTCCATCAGACCTTCCACCCACCCACTCCGTGGAGCCACCCATTTGGCGTGAATAATTCTAGTAGCTCGCTGGTTATGCACACTAACAGCTCGCCCTTGGTTCTTCACTCTTACTTTTCCTTTATTCTTCTTCTTTCTTCTATCCTTCCTCTATTGCCGTTGGCGACGAGGGGAGATACAATCTGCGATTCTTTGCTCTTCTGTTGGCCCCTTCTGGTGTTATCCCTCCTAGTGACTCTAGTATTCCCTTTATCCATCTCTTTCTCGGTCTTCCTCTTAATCTGGCGTTTTCGTAGCGTTTGTTTATAGCTATTTGATTCATTGTTAGTTTTTTTTGTCTTGTTATGTGGCCGAACCAATTTATCTGTTGCTTCTTTGTGTATTCGATGGCTGGTTCAATTTCGAGTTTTTTTCTCCACCATTTTGGCTCTGAGAACTGCAAAACAACGAAGGAAGCAACTTCCGCCATTGTTGTGCTCATTATTGCTTACTCTGGACCATGTCGTCACGTCGATGTGTCGATACTTGCAGGACAAATCCCTTCTTGAAATTCAAGACTATCCCATCCCATCCCATCCCATCCCGTCCCATCCCATCCCGTTCAATCCCATCCCATCCCATCCCATTCTATCTCATCCCATCCTATCCCGTCCCGTCCCATCCCATCCCATCCCATCCTATCCTATCCTATCCTATCCTATCCTATCCTATCCTATCCCATCCCATCCCATCCTATACCATCCCATCCCATCCTATCATATCCTATCCTATCCTATCCAATCCTATCCAATCCTATCCAATCCTATCCAATCCAATCCTACCCTATCCTATCCTATCCTATCCTATCCTATCCTATCCTATCCTATCCTATCCTATCCTATCCTATCCTATCTATTATCCTATCCTATCCTATCCTATCCTATCCTATCCTATCCTATCCTATCCCTCAAGTCACAACATACCCCAAAACGCGTAGTCGCCGCTGCCAAATTCTGTAGACAAGGCAGACATCCGTAGGCAGCCTTATTCGACTGCACATACGAAGATTCTGAACGACTTCCATAAAAAAAAAAAAATGAGCGGGCAGTCACTTCCTTACTCTAGTTTCCTAGAAAAAAAAAAAACAAAAAAAAAACAACAAATAAACAAACAAACAAACGTTGAGAACAAAGAAACCACGACTACGCTTGTCTCTGTAATAACGAGGCGACGTGTGAGGTCATTGACGGTTATGACGTCAGCATCATCTAACTGCCATCATCTGCTACACAACATGGCAAGCTTCTCTACCGGGTACTTTCTTTTCATTGACAACTTTAGGGAAACCAGCACGATGCTCTCTTCAGTCTCTCTCTCTCTCTTTCTCTCTCCATTCTTGTTTTTATTTTGCCGGTTGAAACCAAGTATTCCAACTTTCCTCTTCTCATGAAGTGTCCGAAAAATGTTGATTATTTTTTTCTGATGTTTTTTTAGGAGCTCCCTTTTTGTGTTGGCCTCTTTGAGAATTTCCTCATTGGTTTTTTAGCTGTCCAGGGAACTTTCAACATTCTTCTGAGAAATCTCATCTCTGTGGCCT